>CAUHTR010000373.1:0-142171 GCA_959609185.1 Schmidtea polychroa | reverse complement strand
AACTCCTTTTTCAGATCCGGAAAACATAAGATTGGCGCCGTCGTGAGTGCTAATTTCAATCCCTCAAACACGCTATTCGTTTCTTCACTCCATTCTAATTTTTGTTACTTGGTCCGCTACATAATTGTTCTAACATCCTTGCCTTCTTTGCATAATCACTGATGAATCTTCTATAATAATTGCAAATACCTAAAAAGCTTCGGAGTTTCTTTACGCAATTAGGCTTCCCAAAGTTCTGTATGGCCTGAATTTTAGATGGATCTGTCTGTACTCCTTCCTTGCTGATTATGTGTCCTAAGAATCTGATTTCTTCCTTTATTATTTGGCAATTTTCTGGATTAATCCTTAGGCCTGCTTCCTCAATCGCCTTTAACACTTCTCCGAGTATTGTATAGTGTTTCTCTTTACTGCTTGAATAAATCAAGATGTCGTCCAAATACACCATTGCTCCCTTTATTTTGCCTAATACTTTTGTCATCATTTCTTGGAACGCACCTGGTGCTGCTGCAATTCCAAACGGCATTCTGTTGAAACAATATTGTCTGTTCTTTGTTGAGAAAGCTGTTTTCTCCTGTGATTCTTCTTCTAGTTCCACTTGGTAATATGCATTACCTAGATCGATTGAGCTGAAAAAGACGGATCCTCCTAACAAATCCAACATCTCGTCTATGTTTGGCATTGGAAATGCCTGCCTCCCTGTTACCGCATTCAGCTGTCTAAAGTCCAAGCATAGTCTAATATCCTTTTTCTCTTTTTTCCATACACATATTAACGGTGTATTCCATGGAGAGTTACATTTCCGTATAATTCCATTTTCGTACAAATTTTGTATTGCTTCTTCAATCTTTGATTCCAAATTTAGTGGTTGGCGATATGGTTTTATGTTTATCGGCTCACCTCTTGTAACTATCTTGTGTTTTACCAAATGTGTGCGACCCACATCCCATTTATCTGCCATAAACACGTTTCCACTGTTTGTTATAATTTCCTTTAATTTGCTATCTTCATTGATCTTTAACTGTTCCAACGCTCGTATCAATCGTTCTTCATCCTTTATTTTTCTGCCAAATTTTGCTTCAATGTTACAAATATAGTTCTTGTCTTTTTCACTAGCCTCGATATCTTTAATTTTTAACAGTCTAAATCCAAATGTTTCTTGTAATTCGATTCCTCCAATCACATCTGGTGTCACTTTCTCCGCCACAATGAATATAACTTCCTTCGAAACATTTCCAATGGTTACTTGCACCTTCGTTTTTCCTATTGTCTCGATCGTACTCTCGTTTGCGCATCGTAACTTATCGTCACTTCTCGTCAATTGTTGTCCTCGTAGCTTGTTAAAACAGTTCACACTCATTACATTGATTCTTGCACCAGTGTCTAGTAAACAGTCGAAATTTTCCCCATTCATCCTTACTGTTATACTAGGCCTTCCTTGCATTTTGTTATACAAAATTTCAACAACCTGCTCCGTTTCAATGGTTCCAATTCTTTCCACTTCCTCTTCAAACATTTCTCTCTTTAGGAACCTGTATACTTTCTCGCTTACCCTTCCAACATTCTCCCACTTTTCTGCCCCTTGAGGATATCCCATCAAAATTTCTGTTAGAATATGGCTCCAACCAACTCCTCTACTGGTGGAGCCCTGTTGTTTGGGTACGTCTTCCTAAAATTATCTTCATTTGTCTCTACACACAATTCCCTTTCCTCTTCTTCCTCGATACCATTTATCCGACTGTATCTGTTTCCCGTGAATCTTTGTCTCTCCGTCGCTCTCCCGTACCTCATCTTTGTATAACACTCCTCGGATCTATGACCATTTCTGCTACATTTTTCACAACGTATTTCCTGACACAATCTTCTTATATGACCTTCTTTCCCACACCCAAAACATCTTGGAGCTTTTTTATCTGGACAGTTTCTACTTATATGACCGCTTCTATGACATGTCCAGCATTCTATTTTACCTTTTATTGGACAATCAATTTTCGTGTGTCCTATTTTGTGGCATAACCAGCATTCTGGCATTTCTCTTCGGATACTTTCTTTCTCTGTTCTTTCTTCTTGTATTGTATTCTTCTCTGTGGTTCCTGATAGACCACTCTGGCGTAACTTTTCATACTGTTTATCTGATCTCTTTGCTTGTCTACTTAGTCCATCAGAATTAGTGTTTCCTTTATTTCTTCTGTGCCTTTTATCTTCCGTAGTATCACTTCTTTCTTAACTTCTTTATTTTCCGCACATACTATTAACATCCTTGCTGTTAATTTCTCTTTGGTAAATTCTTTATTTTCAAACAACCTATCAACAAGGTCCTCCACCTTTTTAAAATACGTTTCTATTTCTTCACCCTTCCGCTTATAATTCAACAAGTTTTGTAGATCCTTTAAAACATCTCTTTCGCGATCGAATGCCAATCGCAACCTAGCCTGGAATCCTTCGGCTTTTTTCAGTGTTTTGGCATACACTTCCAGGAGATCCTCATCAATCATGCAAGATGTTAATCTTTCCTGATCTTTCTTCTGCGTGATTCCCTTGGCGTCGAAATAAATTTCGCATCTTTTAATGAACTTTTACAAGTCGTCACCTTGGCAGAATACCTTTGGTAGCAATCTTTCGGTGATTGCATCAGTGTTTACCGCTGCCACCATATTAGGATGTTCATCCTGTAAAACATTAAAATCAGTTTTTGTTTCCATAAATTTTATTTCAGTAAATATCAGTATCAAATTATATCTTCTTAAAACTTTCTTATTTAAACAAATTTTCTACGAAGATATTTTTAATTAAAATATCTTCTTATTTTAAAAATTAATCTAAAATTTAATTTTTAAAATTTTCAATTTAAAAATTTCTTCATCATAAAACTTCCTCATAATATTAATAGAATTCCATTGGGATCTCTTTGCGATAATGGAGGTAAATAACGGAGGTAAAAGCGAATTAGAAATTGAGAAAAATAAAAATTTGAACCGGTATTATAAAAAAAGTTAATAATATCCAACAAATATGATATAGAAATAATTATTTTTTAATATAATTATGATTTAAGTTTCAACAATTCAAACTAACTAATGTTTTTCTGCAAATAAAGAATTTCTTTAGTTTTAATCTAATAACTTCGTTAGCAAATATTTAAATTCGCATCTCTTTGATTTCGACCGAATATTTATTTAATGCCTTGAATAGGGGAAGAATAAATCAAGATTATTATCAATTAAAAATGTGGTTAATTAAAAAAATTATAATTGTAAGAAAATTCGTAACCCCTTCACAGTCCCCTTCCATGATACTCTTGCAAGAAACTGTCAAGAACAAGTTAAATTAAAACTATTAAATTTTTTTGAATTTAATAATAATTTAATTATTAATAAAAGAATTTTAGACAATTTAATAGCATTAAAAATGGCTGAAATACGCGGCGTTGCATGGAATTCAATAAAATAAAATTATCAATTATATATATTTCGGCCGATCTACGGTGTGCAAGTTGTGCTAGGCTGTATTTGTCAATAGTTTTCGCTCGCATGCTGCTGATTGGAGCATCGATCAGTCTGTAGAGGTGTGTTATGGCTGTGCGGGTGTCATTTGTTGATTTAGTTTTTGACAATTTTGCTCGAATCTTTCTGGAATTATTTGGAACTATCTTTGTGTGTTTGTTTATATTTGTGATTATCGAATTTTGTGGCTCGGTTCATTGAAATATAATTTTGTGATTCTGGAATTCGTTTTGGAATTTTCAAATGAATTTCGATTTCAAAAAAGATGCAATGCAATGTATATATACCAATGCATATAGCAGTAACATTAGTGAATACAGAGAAGATAAAATCGATGAAGTGTGATATAAAAGGTGATAAAATTAGTGATTAAATTAATGACTCTTTGAACGAAAATAATATCAATCTGAATTCACTGAGAAAGATAGTGATAAGCAATCGACGACAAGGTTTACTTGGTTTGAATTTCAATGGACAAGTTCAATCTAGTGAACACAAATCTAAGAATTTGATGAATTTAAACAGAACTTATAAAGATATGCATTTCAATTTCAACAACTACTAAGCAAATAAACTAGCATTAAGATCTTCCGATAATTCAGCTCTGATATTTGTAAGTGTTAGTTTTTTGAATAAATGCAATAGATAGAATAAATATCAAAAGTACCCAGGTATAAGAAATAATTTTCGGGATATTTGAGTTTATGATCTAGATGAAAAGTGATATTCTCAGAGGTACCCGAAACTATCGAGTCAAAGCTTCTCAGAACTAATAATACATTTTTAAAATGAATAGGTCTTGATTTAAAAATCTTTCAATTTTAACACCCATTAATAGGTTACTTATTGGTTTTCTGATGTTTTAGCTCTACGTGAATCATAATTTAATTGTGGGATGAAGATTAACAATTATAAAAGAGAAATACAAAGGTAATTTAAATAGAAAAAGCAAAATAGTGACTCTGTTTACTAATATTCTATAATTAAAAAAAAATTCTTACTCATTGGCTTTCCAAGTGGTTTACCAATATCTGTATTTATCCTAACCCATTTGTCATTGGACACTGGAACCCACTCATATGGAATCGTTATCCACTTTAGACCTTTTTGTTTCTCTAGAACTCCTTTTTTCCAAGAAATGTTAATCGGTGTCCATGTCTGGGTATTAATTTGAATAAATTGACTATTTTCATCCATCACCCATGTATATGGTATTGCAACAATGTTATCATTACTTATTTCATATTCGATTCCCTGGACACATTCTTCATTGGCCATTTTGAAAAGGTCTTCATTTGTCTTAACATTTCTCTTTATAGAATATTCGTTATCATATGGAACATATTGAAACACTTGCTTTTCCCATTGGGAATTTAGATTTTTCCCACTGAGATGAATCCATTCTTCAAAGGTTTTATCATAGAAGCTATTATTATATCCATCATTTTTTATCAATTTCGGTGTCTCTTTAGGAATTTTCTGAGATTTATTCTGGTTATCTATTTCATCGACATATTCATCATCTTTCTGAGTTGATTCATCTCTAACAGAATTTAACTCTTCATAAATCCTATCCGGTTTCGATGAAATCTCAATAAAGTTTTCCGAATGTTTTGCCATATTATCGTTAACCTTTCGAAAATGTATACTGTAAGATTTTTGAGGTTGTAAGACCTTTTTGTTATTGCTGTAATATTTAAGCATTTCTTTGGAATGGTTTTGAGAATTCACATTGTAACTTTGGCTTCTCTTTTTGGAATCATGATCTATTATTATTCCGGTTGAGTAACGACATACGGGAAAGGTCGGTGTTTCCTTTGTTGTACTATTGAAATAAAGTGCTCTATAATTCATTTTTTTTACAATTATCAGTTAACAAATATTAATTAATAATCAAAATTGATATCACAATTCAAGCGCGAATATCAATAAAAAAGCAATTAAAACTGTTTTAATGATGTCTATAATGAAAATTATGCCACTCTAAATTTAAGAAATAAATTTAATTTAATTATATGATATATTAGTTTCACAAATACTCAACAATTTTATCTTTTACATTTTGATGAAATCTATGTAACTGTTTTAATTAAGTGTAAAAAAATCAATTTTTCACAATAAAATACAAACAAAAAATATATTCCGAATAATTTGATTGGCTGAGAAAATGCTTCTGGTTACGAATTTTAAATTTAATTAAACATTTTAAAATAATAATAATAATAATAATAATAATAATAATAATAATAATAATAATAATAATAATAATAATAATAATAATAATAATAATAATAATAATAATAATAATAATAATAATAATAATAATAATAATAATAATAATAATAAATTAAAATAAATCAGCAAGTCTTTTCCATAGTTTTTAATAATTGAAAGTTTTCAACCTAAAATAAGTCATATTCACTCAATTACGACACCTAATGAATCTTACTGATCTAATAAAATATGAACCCAAAAGAAGAAGTGCTTGTTCTCATGGGCTGATATTTAAAAACAGTGTTTTTAGCTCATCAAGCATTAACTGCTAATAAACCATGGCCAATCTTCCTAAACTGAATATTTCGTCAAAATGACCGCTTACTAAAGTCAATTTTAACTAGAACTTGACAACCCGGGAAATTTGGAAAACACAGTTCAAAATCTTCCGGAAATGCGCTTTTATAAAAAATTTACAAAGTGATTAAATGTTTTTTGTTCATTATGATAAATTTAACAATGAATTTAAATGCAATTATAGACACAGGTTTAAACAAATAATTTCCTTAGATTTAAAAATAAAAACTATTTTTTTTAATTTAAAAAATTTATTTGAATTTTTAACCAAAGAAACGACTTAATCAGAGTAATTGTAAAAGTGTTCTTGTAATACTTCATATATATATACCAAGGAAGAGCACCTAAAGAACTTAGCTTATAATTAGATTGACAAACCAGATGAAGTAATCTAGTAATAATGTTTGAAACATTTACTAAAGAAAATGTAATGAAAAGCATTGAATGATTTAAACAAGAAAAAGTTGGAATAATGAAATGATAAATAATTTAAACCATTTCCTTCAAGTGTTGGAGCCAATACACGTGACTGTTAAAAATTAAGCATTATTGATGTAAATTTGCTTATTGTTGAAGATTTTTTGCAATTTCCATTCAAGAGACTCTTGAATTTAAATACAGAACCGAGCATGACAATTTTTCAACGAAGAATAAAAGAGCTTGTTTCTTTATTAAATTATTAAAGAAATCATGTAGGCAAACCCGACCAGCCCAACCACTGAACCACACAAACTTCATTTCATGGCAAGCCATTCGCTTAGTTAGCTTTGCTCGGGCACCGGTGTGCAATTGGGTTTGGATGTTAGATCCATTACTTATATATTAAAAAAATCAAAAAATCAAAAACCAACAAATCAATAATAATCAATAAATCAACAAACAACAATCGATAAATCGATAAACCAATACACACTCGCACTCTCACTCGCTCTCACACTCACACACTAAAAGTTAATATAAAAAGTTGAAATAAAAATGTTTTTGAAATAATTAAAAAAATCTTTATTTCATCTTTTTATTTTAACTTTTAATGTGTGAGTGTGTGTTAGTTTATTGATAATTCGATTATTGATTTTTTAAATATATAAGTAGTGTATAAAGTATCCAAACCCGATTGCACGCCGAAGCCCGTGCAAAGCAAACTGAATGAATGGCTTGCCACGAAGAGGCTTGTGTGTGAGGGCCCAGTGAGTGGGCTGGTCAAGTTTGGATACTATATCCACTACTTAGGTATCCAAAACAATTGTGACGAATTTTTAAAAAACCTTTTTGTAAAAACGGTTTTTTAAAACAACCGAATTATTATTGGCAATTTTTGACGAATTTCAATGTGAGATTTCAACTGTAAAAAGTGAGTGTTTAAATTTAAATCGAGAATTGAACGAAGGAATTATTCAAATCAGTCAAGGATCTTTTACATCTCAATTGAATACGATCATCAATATTCGGCAAGAATTAAAAATGTTTGATCTGACAAAGATTTTCACCCTACAACCTAAACGTATGCTCTTTGCATTAAAACCAATTTAAGCCCACCTCAACGGAATCTGAAAAAAACATTTTCAAATACTTCAAACTTTACCATTAAGCACAGGTCTTCTCTCAATGACGAACCTTTTGAATTTAATAGCCGATAAAATTGAATAAATAATAAAAATGCCATTATTTGTGTTTGGTTAAGGACTTATATAATGAATTAAACACAAACGGATTCTAGTTTCTCAAATTCTTCAAATTTCACAACGTCTTCCGAATCTTTAGTATCTACAAGGGACACAATTCAGCCAACAAAATTTTAAATTGAAACATTTCAGAAGATGTCCAAAAATAATTTTCTAAATCTGTTCAAAAGATTCAAAAGGCATAATTAATTTATTAAGATTGAAAATTAAATAAACAAAAATTTTATTGATTTTTTAAAATTAACCTATTTTACTGGAAATATTTATTTATAATATTATTATTGTTGGGGTTACACAAAATATAAAAAATAAATTAGAGATAGAGATTGTTAGAAATTAATTACAAGTTAATTAAATATTCAAAAAGAGTAAGACTTATTATTTTTGTTGTGGAAAATTAAAAATTGAAGACGAATAAAATAATTTTAAAATGATGGAGGGTCGTTACAAAAGACTGAGACGAAAAAACAAATTAATTAATTAATTAATCTAATTTATTATTCAATGAAACCCCATAGATTATTGGAAAAATCTCGAAGTTGACAAATTGATTGGTTACTTAAATCATTTAGGGGAAACATTCTACATATGAAAAATGGATATGAAAAAAGCCATTAATATAGAATCTATATATTATAGATGATTGTATAAATAAAAACGATGAGCAAAGAGATTTGCCATTTTGGTCATTACAGCGAAATTAAAAAACTGCTAGTAAATATGAGATTGCAGACCGATATCAGGGACAAAATTCATAGGTTTTAGATTAAAATCGTTGTGGATGAAGTGTGTTTCTTCTGATCAATAAATAAATTTTATTGTGTTAGATTTTATCTAATTTTTCTACTGAACACTAGGCGTAGATTCAGAACTATTTCGATCGAAATTTTATTAATATAATTTTATTATTATAATTTTTTGATCTAATTGTCTTTACAATAACCTAATCCGTCTGGCCTCTTAACCTCGCCCCTGGGAATTTTATCTAAATCAATACAAAAATTATTTTAATAACTACTCGAGGTTCCCATTTTCTTTAAGAACTACCCACTAAATTTATATTATCATTTTTGGGTTCTTCTTATGATTTGGCGTTCAACCATACACATTTCCCCAAACGCAATATTAATTTTCAATTTTTGATGAATTTTTGTATTTTTTATTATTTTTAGTATTATATTTAGTGTTTTAATTAATTTAACCTGCTTCTATTTTATTTTTGTGCCTTCCTATATTAACCCCAACGATTGCATACTTTACCTTGTACACTGGATTCGCTTGGTTTTTAACTGGTTCACATCTGTAAACTTGCAAACATGTTGTATGAAAAATCATATTTAACTCTGCACAAGGAAAATTAATCGGAATACAGAAACTGTTTGCAAGTACATCCAATATCCTTTAGCGTTTTATTTTCAAAATCAATGTATTATTTTATTATTATTATTATTTTTATTATTATTGTTAGGTTATACAAATGAATGCAAATAAAATTCAAAAGTAATAAAATAATTAAAATTCGAAAAACGAATTCGAACTTTTGAAATTGGTTTGAAATTAAATTATACATAAAATTAATTACGTAAAATATGCCAATAACTTTTTAATATATTTATTTTTAAATTATTTTTAATTTGCAAAAATTAGATTTTCAAATTTTTAATTAAATTTTTAATTTTTTCTATCGTATAATATAAATATAAAATTGAAAGCAAAAATTTGTTTACCAGTTTATAAAAATAATAACTGAAACGATAAATTTATAACAGCTAGGCTTATTTTTCTCTGATTAACTATCTAAACTATGCTATGCTCCATTTAATTATCAACCCAATCCTATTTATAATTCGAAGAATAAATTTTTTCCTTTCAATTTCATGTACTTTTCGTATTAAAAATAATTATTTTTAAAATTAATGTTTATGTTTCACATATCCGGCTCTGATTTTATACAATTTTTAAAATTGGTCAACACAAATTTAAATAGTTAAAATTTATTTTTTAATTGGGAAAATCCTACTAATTTTTTAAAAATATATAATTACAATAATAATAATCATAATAATAACAATAATATTAATTATACTAATAAATAATAATATTAATAATAATAATTATAATTATATTAAAGGTATTTAAAACCAAACATTTTTCTATCATAATGTAATAAATGAAATTTAATTTTGCTAAATAATGCATTTTCTTTTTAGGGGAACTAAATCTTGAAATGATTAATAACATGAAGTAGCAATTTTTAAATACTAATTTTATTTTATTCTATTACGGAAAAATTCACTTAATTTAATTTTAAGTATTTACAAATAAGTAGTCAAACACAGCAATTTTCTTGCAGTGTGTATGCAATGACTTCAATATAAATAGAAAATTTTCCCAAATATTTCGATAAAAAAACTACATTTTATTTGATTCATTAAAGCGTAGTTAAATTAGTAAGTCAATTATAATTTAAATTAATAAATTAATTATAAATTATTTTTAATTATTAAATTTCTATAATACTTTTTGTATTATAATTTTTTTCTATTGGTATAAAACGAAAGATTTTTTTTATTAAATGACAAAACATTAATAGAAATAACCAAAAAATATTTACGGATCTTTTTCCATTCAAGTATTGAAGTCGATTGATACTAATTTCAATACCCAATTGGAAGAATATGAACATAAAGTGAAGTTTCATTGTTCTTAGAATGTATATTTCTATATTGAATATCATAAAGACTTTAATTCCAGAAAAGTGCAAAAATGAAAATATGTTTGAAACTATTCTTTATTAAAGGCAAGCAAATCATGACAGAAAAGAGTAATTAAGTATCCGTATCGACGTTTGATAAAATCCTGAAGTTGATAAAAATAAATTACTCATAAATGCAAAATTTTCACTCACCACACTCCATCAAACAATTTGATTCCATATATGAAATTTGGAAACTTTGATGCCCATCACAAAAGGCATTCCAAAAATTACTTGTTCCTAGAATTGATGTCAATTAATCTGATTGGCATCAATGAAATGAGAATAAATATTTCTATTCACCATTCTAATATAAACAGGAGCTTACTTGCAGCCCCAGGAAAAAGTTATTCTATGACATTTCTTACCTTAAGCCACATTGCTCTTTTTTCCGTATCCCTTTATTTTGATTTCTTTTTTCAACTGTCGATTAATTAAAAAAAATATTGATCAATAATCAATAAACAAAAAAGAAATCTCTGAATTTATTTAAATTTATTATTTAAATTTTATGTTACGTTTTATCATGAACCTGGATCTAAGAAGCGAACTAACAAAAAGGAAAAAAAGAAAATGTGAAAATCAACTTTCATTTGATTGGCTACAATTTTAGCGCCTTTAAATCTAAACAAATAAAAGAAAGTGCCCAATTCCGAACATATAAAATGGAAAATTAAAGCATCAATAAAGAAGAACGATAAGTGCATCCGTTCAATAAGAAAAACAATTGTCATAGCCTAAAAAAATAGTGTAAAAGGATGTAAATAATAAAATAAGAATAAATATAAAATTCGAAACTTGTAAGTTGTGACAAGGACAATCCCAAAACCGACACGGATGATTAAATATAGTGATATAAATTTCGGTGGATAAATTGCTCATTTTGCATCAATAATATATAAACCGAGATTACATTTTTTTGTTTGTTTTTTATTTTATTATTATATCAATTACCGTAAAAAATGTAATTATACACACCAATTGATTTATCCGGAAAAATAATCAATTAAATTAATATTTAAGTATTGATCTTAATAATTATTTCAATGATAAATAAAACTTAACGAATGCATTAAATATTTTTTTCCTTTGCAATATCTCAATTATTTTCAGTGAAGTTAGAATGCATTAACTAAGCCGAATTTCCAAGGCAATATATTTTTTCCTCTAAAACTACATGACGCATTCTGATTGGCTGCATGTTTGCAGCCATATCGTATTTTGTATCGTTCCCAATCGTCGACATACACACATCGACACACTTTTATGTATACGTGTATGTACTGCATTAATCTGAGTAGACCTTGAGAACCAGTTAATATTTCTCAATGAGAGACGATTGTCAAATAGAAGAAAACTTTTAGAAATCGCTCTGAATAATTTAATCTGATCATAAATATACTACTGATTACTATTTGGATTAAATGAATTAACAACTTAGTTTTAAGTTTGGATATTTTGATAAATTCTGTTGCTTCATTTAATTCGTTTGGAAATATAAATGCCACAACGAAAAGGATTACTGGCACCTCAAAATACTTTTCTGGATACAATCGCTACTAGATTCGATGGAACACGTAAGATTTCAGTTTAAATAATAATATTCAAAGAATTTTATACAATATTTTACATTTTTAAACACTTTTATCGATAAAAACTTTAGTTAATTTAGTTTAGTTTTAAGTTATAAATATATTTAAATTCCCATATTAATCATCGGTAATTGAAACTTAAAGATAGAAGTTCAAATTAGTAGAATTTTCAATATAATATTTGTGATATTAAAACAACTTTGCTAATAATGTAATGTTTATGAATTAAAAATTTTTTTTAATGACATTACTATTTGTTATTACTATTATTACTATAATAATCACGCAAACTGAATGATGTAATTACATTTATTTCATTAGTAAAACGGCAAAAGAAGACAGAAATTGATACTAATTATTTTGCAACATTGAATGTGACGAGAAATGCTACTATGTTAATAAAAATTTTTAATAAAAAATGAATGTTATTAAATTTGAAAATTTTAAATATTAAATTTTCATTACAATTTATATCAATTTATATCATACAATTTATATTAGAGTTAAAGTATAAACTTAGGCAACATATACATTAACTAGATAATGTATATGTATATAATAATAATAATAATAATAATAATAATAATAATAATAATAATAATAATAATAATAATAATAATAATAATAATAATAATAATAATATTAATAATAATAATAATAATAATAATAATAATAATAATAATAATAATAATAATAATAATAATAATAAAAATAATAATAATAATAATAATAATAATAATAATAATAATAATAATAATAATAATAATAATAATAATAATAATAATAATAGAGCACACTGTATCTAGCTAAAGTATGCAGTATTGCAATATGGCACACTAGAATGACAACTATGTATTTTAATAGAGAATATATACACTATCTAGTAAATATATACATTGTCTAAGTTTATGCTTTAACTGTAACACACATATACACACGGAATTTTTATATATAATCTTAAAGTTTATGCTAGTCCGGTAACTGGAAACTTCTTTTTTTGTACCAATTTTAGAACGTTTAAAGCCATTATGTCAAAATCTATTAATGAAGTTTGGGAAACTTTATATTTATTACTTAGATAAAAATGTAATTCGATTCGTCGTTTTTACTTCATGACAAATAGAATATTTAATATTTGATTATTTATTGATGAACTCAAATTTTGTACGGATTTCATTTTATAATTTTTTTCAATCATAGATTTTAATATGGAGAATTATTTGCAAAATAATAAAAGATAAAAAATAAAATATAAAAAAATCAAAATTATCTTGATACACAAATTATGAAATATTAAGTCTATTTTATAATTTTTTGAAATTTATAAATGATAATTTTTAATAATTATTTAAAAACAAAGTTTAAACCTGAAACAAAAATCTTTATTATCGGATTTCATTTTCTTTTATAAAAATTTATGAAATTGATTATAATTTAAAGGTTTATCCAGAATTTTGATAAATGAGTCCTTTATTTTGATACTAGTGTAAGTCCATTTTCGTAAATATTGAAATTTTTAAGGGGTTCGCCTTTTATTCAACTCAAAAATATTAATGATTATTAGTATTTTATCTTTTTGTTTATGTGTTGACAAATACATATAAAGAAGATTTAACGACATTTTTACGTTTAATTAATGGATAATGTTAAAGGTCTGTTTCTTCTTTACACTTGGAGTCGACTGTCTGTCAAGCTAATGGGAAGCAGTTATTGAAGTAGATGGTGAATATGTTTCATAATGACTTACTAAACATGTTTTCAGTATATTTTAATTTTTTGTTATCATGGTAAAAGTTATTTAAAAAACGCCGGATGCACCAATTTAATATAAAAAATAATATAATAACTTTTTCATTATAATAATTTTCTATAAAATTTAAAAAATAATTGTTTTTTAGCCAAGCGTAATAAAATTAATTAATGATATTAAATTGTCCGACAAATTCATTAATTGGAAATTTCATAGTCCAAACCATGTACAACAATTTTGACCAAAAATAAGAAAAAATAACCACTAAATTAAAAAAAATTATCTGTGGGACGTATTTTTCAGTTGTAAATGAATAAATTCATATTTGGCAATGTGTTGCCCACCACTGAAATAGTACTACTCATTTATAATTCACCAAAAGTGTATAGCAAGAAAAGTTTTAAATCAAAAATTCTAAATAAATATTATTTTCAATGAAAATTATGGGTTATTATGGGAAGCCTTTGTTAACATTGAAAGACCTACCAAAATTAATATCATATGTAAGGCAGAAATTTACAGCTTTGAAACTTTCAAACCATTTTTTAACATTCCCAAAAGTTTTGTGGAAATTGATAAACATTGTATATTAAATATCGAATAAATAACAACACAAAGAAAATGCATTAAAATGACACTCATTGTAGCAATTACTAAAATGTTTAGACTTTGTTTTTGATATCAAAAGTTTACACCTGATCAGTTTTCCCTAAGGCCATTTAATAATCACAAGAACTTAAAGAAATTGAATTTTTTCTCACTTAAAAAAGCAGTGGGAGAAAATTTTTTTATAATATTATTATTATGTATATATAAGTTCCAGGCCCGGAAACATCCACTCACCCTAAAGGTGCAAGCATCCGATTATACGAAAGCGCCTTCTCCACATAATTTATTTATTTTTTCATCAATAAAATAATTTTATCAACATTTCTACATATACTCATTAGACCTATATTCGAGAAATATGAACCACAGAAATTTGTCTCGACTGGATGATCTTCAAAAAGCCCACCACGCTCACCTTTTGCATTGGACATTAAATCACTCATACCTCAAACAACATAAGTTAAGCAGCTTCAACCTAGATATATAGTATGTTTATTACATCTATAAAGACACGATAAAAGATATATTTATAAAAAATGTGATGTTCCTTTATACCTCAGTGATTGCTTCAAAAATTATCACATCATTACATTATTATTAAAAAATATTTTTGATCATTATCATTATTTTAAAGAAATAAAGTTGGTATCAGTAAAATTCTTAATTTTCTTGGTCACATTTGATCTGTTTTTGATGATAACACTGCAGTTGACAACCCAAACGCACAGAAATTCCACAAAACAGGTAATTAAAAGTACTGGATACTCTGGGTGCCACTAAAATAAAATAGATATTAAATAGATATTAGAAATAAAATCTATATTAAGACAATTTTATTTGACTATAATATACACATTACATAACAACATCAATGGAAATGACCTAAAATGTTAGTTTGGCCTAAATTCTATTGCCTGATTCCAGCCAAAGATATTTTTTACTCATTTACAGTAAAGGAAGGTTAATGTACTAAAATTATCATAAATCTTCATTTTCACACGCGTGTCATAAGTTGTCGACTTCTGATATAACACTTGATAAAGGTGAAGCCGAAAATTTGTGTTGAGTATAATTAAATTTCTTATCAAAATGAAAATAACTGAAATAAAGTTAGAAAGTTTTTTTCTGAAAAAAAGCTGAGACCTGAAGGATTAATTTAAATGTATAATATAATATTCTTATAAGAAAATCTGAATTTTTTTTGCTATATCAATTTGTGAAAATTTTAATTTATCCCAAATTCTGTATAAATATGCAAATCAGAACTTTATTGATTCCCATCTTTCTTGTTTGATCATTAAATTTGATATTGTGCGCAATAAAATTATATATTAATTCATATTTATAAAGTGAAAGGTTTTTCACTGACATATGACTATAAATCATTATTATTCTTTCTTTAATTATGATTAATTCCTCTATTATCAATGAGCTTTCAAACAAAATTTTCAATGTTGAAGATGAAAATTAAAATTCATTTAAAATAATTTCGTCAAATTTCGTCAATTTTCAAACATTCTACCAAAACACCTTTTTTAAACTGCAGAATTTAGTAATTTCATAATTTGTACTTTTTTAAATTTTTTAATATTTTTTTAAATTCGACATTTTTTTGTAAAAAATTTTATTTTCATTTTTATTCTTATAAGAACTTTTTTCAATTTCCACCACTGATTTCTTTTCAATTGACATTGTATTTATTAAAAACTTGACTATGAATCAGTGAAAATATCGATGTTTCATTTAAAATACTCTTATAAAACACATCGATATCTGTACTGATTCACAATCAAGTTTTTTAATAAATATAATTTTTATTCTTCTCCAATTTTATACTTTTTAATTTTAAATAATTTCATTTTTTAATCATTGAAACTTAGTTAATAACATGTATGAAGCCGACAAAATAATGAATAAAACGAATATCGGTAAAATTATTTATCTTTTTGGTCATTTTTGATTTGTTTTTCTTTACTTGGAACTTAATTTATTTTCATTTAAATTTTATTTTTTAAAAATGTTAAATAATTCTTGAAAAACACAGTGGTGCAAATTTGTGTTAAATAAGAACAGTCAGTGATTAATAGTCTAAATCTAAATGAATATAAGTGAAATTTTAAAACCAAACCTCATATGTTTAGTCTTGCTTTTTAAGATAAAGAACTGAAAACAATTCATGAGTCCAATTCTAACTTGAGTTCAATCTTCCAACAAGGTCGACAGTTGTTATCAACTGGTATGAAAGCAATTCGTTTGATAAAGGAGTAAAGTGAATCAATTCATTTCCCAAACCTTTTCAAATTGTTCTTTCGTAATTTGCAGCTTCATTTCGTAAACAGAAACTTGATTTAATAATAAAATTATACTATAGAGTATTTCATAAATATTGTTTCGATTAAGCTGGGAGTGAATGAATTAATACAAAAGATTTTCAATCTCATTTTTCTTAATTTTAATTCGAATATTACAGACATTATTTGACCTAAAGACTTAAATAAAAGAAAAGAAAATAAATTAACAAAATTTAAAATCTATAAATAAAAATAAACATTGTATAAAATCTTTTATAATTTTATAATAAATCGAGAAAATGTCTTTTATGTGTATCAATATCAAAGGCCGTGGGAAAATAAACCGCGACTATTTAAGAAATTATATTATTTATCCATCTGAATTTAGACAAAAATATGCGTCTGATTTAAAAATAAATAATTTCAAAGTCATTGTCCGCTTGGCGACAAATTTCCAAATGTTACAAACTGATTATAAGAAAGAAACAGTTTTTATTGTATCAAACCACAGTCCTTTTATTTGTCCAACTTCAAAGAATATTTGGTACTTGTTTAAAACAACCCCCTTTACACACACACACATATAATATTATACAAAAATTAATTTAATTTAAATTAAAAAAATAATTTTTTTCCAATAATAAATTTAATATAACTCTATAAATAAAACTTTTAGTACTACTTCCACATAAATTCAATTTGGTAACTTTGAATAAAATAATTTAATATTATATACTGAAGTGTTTTAAACATGTACCGAATATTTATTAATGTTAAAAACCTTAAAATAAAATTAATTATCAATAGATTTATATATATATATATATATATGCCAATGTTGAATTAGTCTAAGAAAATAATGAAAATTTAAACAAAATAAATAATAAAATAATAATAATTTCTATAATCCATTAAGTTCTAAATTTGGTTGATGTTTAAATTTTATTTCAAAGTTATTTGTTTAATATTTTCTTTAACTTTTTTTATACTAAAATGCAATAAAAAACCCATTCAAATAGTTCTATCTTCTTTCAAAAACTTTCTGGAAGCCAAACGTTGAATCATCTTATCTTACACGCCTAAAGTAATTTGTCACAATTCTCATTAGGTTCATGGGACATTGAAAATAATTAAAAGTGCAACGAAATAGTGTTTTCAGAACACAAACTTAAGATATTGATAAATGAAAAAATATTTTGGCGCTATTAAAGATCATTAAGGATATTGGAAAAATTAAAGGGGAACTTAATAATAAATGGAAAATGTGTCTCATCCTAGACCGCATATAAACGGAATCAAATAGAAAAATTTGCACAATTTATTTAATGAATATTGTATTCTTTCTTTAACATTGTCGTAAAATTTGTCAAATCCATTTGGAAACAATATAACGACACTTCAATTTGTCATGTATAATTGGTCTTATCAATTCGTGATTAATTCTAGTAACTGATTCAATCTGCCTTGATACAAATGTCAAAACTTTTTTTATTTTCTTCCATAATTTCTTCATTAACCTTTTCACTGCTTTAACCGTATATTCTCGTAAAAAAAGGTGTATTTATTTTGAATTGCCACAGTAATTTCTAATCAAACAAAATATTCCAATCCCGTCGTTTCGTTTCGATCAAACTTTTGTTAAAAATGAAAATGCTGAAAAATTCTATTTTATACAATCGTTTGTTATTATACATTGTCTATGTTTATCTGGAAACATTTATAGATTTTTGAACAAATTTATTAATTGTGTTAATTATACCAAATTTATTAATAAAAATATTTTATTCTTTAAAAAATTATTAAAATTATATAACTTTTAACAATCAAATATAAATTTGTAAAATATTGAAATTTAATTTAATAATTTAATAATTATTTAATTTAACAACAACAATTCATACATACAATGTAAAAAAAATTATTTAAAAACATTTAAAACAAGTTTTCACTGCAAGTATTCTGATTTTAAAATTTTATTAAAAAATTTCAATAATTTTTGGGACCGTGAAATTTGTGAATTGATAAAGTCCGGAAATTGAATCCGGAAATTAATGTGAAGAATGCAGTGAGTATTTGTGTTTTAAATGTTTTTAAATATTTTTTTTGTATATTGTATGTATAATAATGTATTGTTTTAAATTAAATAATTATTAAATTATTAAATTAAATTTCAATATTTTTAAACTTTATATTTGATTGTTAAAATTATAAAAAATATATATTTGAATTATAATTTATATAATTTTTTAAAGAATGAAATATTTTTATTAAAAAACTTTATATAATTAATACAATTAATAAATTTGTTCAAAAATCTATAATTTCTGTAATTATTATATCCTATCTGATGATGACAGGAAAACTGTCGAAATATATCGTGAAACGAATGTTTTAGTGGCGCTTTCTTATAATTAAATCGTTGCCATGTATGTTTTATTATCTATAAAATAATGTTTTCAAATTATGAATTTAATTCATTTTTTCCATTAAATACATAGAATTTTTGTTTTCAAATGAGATGAATCTTCATGATAAATGTCAAATTTTCTTTTCTTTTAAAAATATTATTTACATCTCATTTCGTTGCTTCAGTTATCAATTTATTTTTTTAGAGAAATTTCTAAAAACGCCATTTGGACTAAATGAATAATTTTGCAATTCTATTTATTTATAGATAAAAAAGCAGTTTGTATGTTACCAATGTTTATTTTCCATCGATTGTCATAGATATTCTCAAAGATTCCATTTATCTAACCAAATTCAAATATTTTCATTTAGATTTCGATTATCGATCAATGTTTTTTGTACCTATTTAACACACATTTTTGGCACCATGATTTTAAAAATTAATTTTATCAATAATTTCGCATTTTAATTAATAATTTTCACTTAATTTTCTTTGATAATTATTTATATAATTAAAAAAATAAAGTCAAATTAAACAATAAGAGTTGTGATTATATACGAGCTGAATGATGTCGAAAAATAAAGTTTCAGAGGAAACTCTTAATATAGAGTTTCTAATTCGGTCTTATAAAAGTTAATATATTATGTTTCGTCAATGAATGAAACTAAATTATATACTTCTCTTTTATATTTGTGGTAATTTGCTAGTTTTTCTTTTGATGTGTTCATTTATTGGAGTATGGAAAATTATATGTATTTCCCTTACATAAATTGCATTATTTCTTATTTATGTGAATTTATAAACAAGGAGATCAAATAAGAAAAAAACAAACTAGAAAGTATACAATATATCTTAAAATCGCATTCTCAGGATATTAAATGTTTGATCTCGCGATGTAATTTGGGATTCCAGATATACTCGCACTTGGTTTTAATCATTCCATATAGATTAGGTGCTTCGTAGTCTTGTATTATATTGTATAAATATTTCTAGTTTTTTAATCTATGAACACCTAGCATGCTATGAAATATAATTAAAAAAACGCATCAATCATTTCATTCTCTACTCTATGTACTAAATTAGCAAATACCATGGATATAGAATATTTCTCTTTCCTAACAAAATGCCGAATTTAGAAGATTTTAAAAATTATTTTCAATTAGATCCGGCCTTTGAAATTCTACCAAATATACATCTAGTTCTTGCAAAAAAACTTGCGCCTTTGGAAACACACCAACCATATATATCGACCATTAATTTCAAAAGACCAATAAGATGGCTTTTACAAAATGTATCATAGAAATTGTTAAACGTCTAAAGCAGAGCTCCGCAACCTTTTCTCACCCGCGGCACACCTAAAGACTTAAAAAAATTTGCGGCACACCACAAACAAAAATTTTTAAAAATTTACGTGATAAGAATTTAAGATAAGAATTATTTAATAATGGATCACTTGTTCGAAGTCAACGAAAACAAATTTTTATGATGTATTTATATTTACATCATAAAAATTTATTGTTCTTAAAAATAAATTTCTCTAAAATTTCTTGTATTTATTGTTCAGGCTGTAAAACTTGGTAGCACAATATAAGACAATAAATTTAAATGTGAACAACCTGAAATGTAATTTTTTTAAACCGTGTTTATTGACCGAATATTTTGTCAACAACGCAATTATTTGTAAACAAGATAGATATAAGCATAACGCACGTGTCCGTCATAAACCCTATATTTTTTCTCGGGTAGGCATTGCGCCGCGGCACACCGGTTGCGGAGCTCTGGTCTAAAGAAAGATGACAGTACTGATAGTACACCAGGATGTAGCTCAAGTAATATCATAATTGAAAATATTCCAGCGGAAATTCAATCAAATATGCTTTCACTAAATATATCAATGAAAGGAAAACTGCAAGTAATTTTAAAAGAAGGCCTAAACATGCACTTGAGCTTGAAAATAAGATCACATTGAATCCAAAAGACCTTATGCTAATGATAAGAAGAGAAATAATATTTTTTTTTAAGCAGAATGAATCAAAGGAAAATATTTGATTATGGTTTTTGAAAGCTTGAAAACAATTCGACCAACAAGCGTAAATTCCAAAAGAGCGTCTTCTACAGTTGTGCTGTTTTGCAACAAATTACAATCATGTTTAGGATAACTTATGATAACTTATGCTTTTAAGGCCTTTTTTAATTTATTGAATGAACTTTTATTTTTATGATTTACTACATCAAATGTTTTTAATGAAATTTTTTAAACTACATGTCTAGTTTTCATTATTTGTATAGTTTTTTTAAAAATCGGTATTCTTGAAAATTCAATATTGCAATACCGGTATCGAAAAATCTTGTATTTTTGCAAGTTTTAATAGGATATATAACAAAACAGAAATTTATTTAAAAATAGTGAAATGATAAGCAAACTCAACTCATGTTTAATAATACCTATAAAAATAATAAAAAATTGTCTTTATTTGAATTTTATTTATACATTTTCTCTTTAATCTAAAAACACTCCCTCCCCTTACTACACAGAGCTAATTAATATTTAATTAAAATGAATAAAAGAGTAAATACTAAAATAAGCGTAACTTAGGGACTAAAATTCAACAAACAGTAAATGAATTGAAATAAACAATTAAAAACAATCTCAAACATTAAATCATTTTAATAATTGTTTAAATTTGCCCTGAAGGTCAATTGAGTCAGTTTTACTTTCAGTTTCCATTGAATTTATAAATTCAACAATCTTTTCATTTGAGACGGAAAAACTTATAAATAGCCCAAAGGTAATTACTGTTTTTTTTTCAAAATACAATCCAGCAAATAATTCCTTTCTTTCAATTAAAACAATTGATAATGCACAACAACTCGAATTAAATAAAACTCCACAAAAAAACTTCTAGACAAGTATATAACAATACAATTTCTAAAAATGCAATACGTACAAATACATTTACCATGACAACAAGATTAGTAAGGTATGCTTTGAGAAAAATGCTTTTCCGTGGATTTAATACTTATTTTCCATTTGAATGGTTTTAAATTTATCTCGAGAGAATGAACGACAGATAATAATTCTCTTCTGTTTCCTTTGACAACACTCATTGTTTATTAAAAAAAATCTACAGAATTTTTCTCTCGTTTTGAAACAATTTTTAGCTTTTTTGCAGTGATTAAAACAATAAACCATAAATTCAATTGATTTGATCTTGATATTTTTATGGATTTTTTTGTAACATTTAAAACAAAGTTTTAAGAAAAAAATGTTTTATAGAATTCAAAAACAAAGTATTCAGTAATTAATTTCATGTTAATCAAAGCTTGCGTTAATATTTTCATTCCATAATACACCATTTCGAAACAATTTTGTTATAATATCCACGTGACATTTTTAGTGGTTGCATAGAAAATACACTAATAAATAACTAGCTCAAAATTGTATGCTCATTTTTCATCACGTATTTCGGTTTTGGCCTATGATTTTGACTGCATACCTCAAGTAAGTATGTATGCATTCATCTGAAAGTGTACACATTTTTCTATTTATAGCAGATTGGAATCAGAAATTATGTAATAAATCAATAAAATTCTGAAGGATAACAACATTCTGCTGAAATTTACCGCTAACCTTTTTAAATGTTGATCCATTATCAAATAATATGGAAATATTATTTGATTTTAACATTATACTAAAATATTTTACAAAATAATAAAATGTTTTACATCAAGCTAAATAATTAACAAGATAATTTCTGTAATTAATAAATAATGAAATATTTAAATAAATGTTCATTTACAAGAAGGCGCCAATCACTTTATTTGTCTGAAAACAAAAGTTAACTATAACAGTGCAACTCTAAATTTAATATTTTTCTGAATCTCAGACTGAATCTTTTAAAAATTGTCTAGCATCAATTCTACTCACTTTTCTTCTGAAATCGTAGCTATAACTTTATGTTCAATTATTTTCTGACTTGTTTCCTTCAGTCATCCTGATACGGTGATAACATCAAATAATTCTTTTGCAATTTCGAATGGAAGTTCGATTTCACTATTTATTGTCAATATTTCTCCGATATAAATCTTGTAATTAACAGATTAGTTCTGTCTCTTGTCATATTAAAAGCATCATCAATTACTATTTTTAATAATTGTGAAAACATAATTGCACGAAACTTTCAAACATTACATAATTTTAGTTAGGACTTCATTTATATTCATTTAGTTATTTTTGTTTAACAAAAGGTTTTAGGTCTGCTTTGTTCAAATGTACCGAAAACTTGTGTTAAATAAAAAATTTTGATCAATAGTTGAAAAATAACAAAGACGAAGAATTAGATAAACGATTTTATTGATTATATTTATCCTTTGGTTTTATCTTTGATATTTTTTGAATTCAATAATTTTCATATTAACCTTTGTAAGACTATAGATCAAAACAATATATAAGATACACGATATTTCGCCGTAGCCTTTATCAGGTGTGTATTTATTGATATTAAAAACAATAATATGAAAATTATTGGATTTTAATGATAACATTTTATTATTTTTTTCAGTGTAATTAATATTTTAATAATATATAATAATAATAATAATAATAATAATAATAATAATAATAATAATAATAATAATAATAATAATAATAATAATAATAATAATAATAATAATAATAATAATAATAATAATAATATTAATAATAATAATTGAAATATAAAAGATAATATTTAATTATAAATTTAATTTATTGAATGCCAAAAAAGTTAATTAAAATATAAATTCAATTATTTAGGGGATTCATTAATTAAAGTTAAATTTTTTAACAAAATTCTAATTTCTTTACAAAGTAAGAAAGCTTTGTGAACGATTTCAATTTTTATTTTATTTTCAAAAAATATCTGGTTATTTTTATAATTTTCGTTTAAACATTAAATTGAGTATTTTCATTTTGTCATTATACATTGTATTAGTCAAAATATCCTTAATCAATAACAGTTTGACATTTTAAATATTTGTTGAATAAATGTATCAAATAATATTGTTAATAAATAAAAATAATAATTATAATAATAATAAATATAATAATAATAATAATAATAATAATAATAATAATAATAATAATAATAATAATAATAATAATAATAATAATAATAATAATAATAATAATAATAATAATAATAATAATAATAATATTAATAAAATGCTAAAAGACTTCAAATAATAAATAATTAAAAAAATTATAATTATTCTTTATCACATTTAAAGTTATCTATATACTATCCTTTAAAGGTCTAAGTTAATCTTACGTTAATGTGTAAATATGCATAACGGTGATCCTATAATTTATATCAAATTATTTAGTGTCTTATTTTGGTTATTCAAAATATTTTTGTAATTAATATATATGATTTTACTTCTCTAGAAAACCTTTTTGCTGTATTTTAGTTTTTAGTAATACAAAATTTACTAAAACCGCATCATATGTTTCTTGAAATCTGGTCTCAAATAATCCTTATTAAATATTTATATTAACGAAGATATCTTTTTTAATTATAAAATCAATAAAAAAATTCCATCAATTTTATATTCATTTTTAAATTAAAAAATTTGTTTTAATTCATATTTTATTTTAAACCCATGAATTATTATTATATGTATTGTAATTATTGCAATAATATTTACTATTAGTTATTTTTGTAAAATATTTTTATGTGTGAAACCTGTAAAAATATTGCCAAACCTCAATTTTTTCTATAGGGTTGATATTCTGGCACATAAATAATACTGAAATTCCATACAATTTGGCTGCAGTAATAATGATAAGTATAATTTATAAATATTACGACATTTCGACATTCAGATATTTAAGTAATTCTTTAAAAGTATTTCTTTGTTTTATTAGCTACATCGTTTATCAAGTTGAATTAACTGTTTAGTGAATATTTTATACCAACATTCAATATTTTCACATTTAGCACTAAATCATCCTGTTTGTCCTAATACACTTTTCAAAACCAGTCTCTGTCGGGTTCAGATATTTCATTTGCCCATAACCATAAGATTATATTAACAGCATAACTGATGTCAGAAAACCAAAACAAAAATATACACTCGCGATTTCTTTTTAAAGTCACTTCTCCTTTTAGCATAGTTATTTATAAAACTATAAAGAAAGATGAAATTTCTTGACCGAAAAGATTAGGTCATAGTCTTGAAATAAAAACTCTATTGCGCAATCCAATACAATAAAATTATTAAATAGATAGAAACATATTTTCATGAAAAGTTTCTTTCCTCTTACTTATTTTCATTATTAATTGATATTAATGAATTTCATAATTACTATTGTTATTGAATAATATAACTGAAAATATGTAAATGATTTTCCTGATAATTTTAATATCTATTCTTATAATTTAAAATAAATAAAATTTCAATTAGTCAAAATTAACAAATCAAATTATGAATTGGCTTACTTTAAATTTATTTCAAAATTTAATTTAAAAATAAATTTGATTCCTCAAAATTTAATTCTGGTGTTTTTCAAAAAAAAAGAAGAAAAATAATTGCTCTTCAGTTAGTAGAATTAATCAATTTTAAATCAAAAATTTTAAATATAGAAAAATTTTACAATTTCTATCAGAATTGATTTTTATGATTCTGAATTTGAACATAAAATATTTTTTCATTAAAAAATCTTTTATTAACAATTAAAAAAATATATATTTAAAATTTGTTGAAAAAGCCCAAATTATGAAGATAACAATTAAATATAAGTAAATAGGTTTATACTAGTAATATAATTATAGTATAATTAAAATAAACAACACAAACTTTGTTTGTGATATCCAATGCAAGTCCCAATTTGTTAATTTTAATAAAATTTTAGACTTCACATCAAAAAATATTTCACATTTACCTTGAAAATTAAATGCTACACCATTTCACATTTACTTTGAAAATTAAATGCTACACCATAATATAAGAAAAAATCAATAATCTTACATTATACAAAAATACCAACTCACTTTGATTTCACGCTGATGTTGTCATTGATAGTGCAATAAGATACGCTTTATACTATCGAAATCTAAAAATTGGTAGAAAAATTAAATATTGCACACAAGCACAACACATACTAAAAATACATGCAAACTATCGATGTAGAGAAATGTACCGCTGAGATACGTGTCTATAATAACTTTATTTTAGACAATTTTGAAAAAAATAAAGATGACTGGAAAATCTTTAAAATATATTTATGAAGAAACTACGTTAAGTTGTCATGAAAATGACGAAATATCATCGTAAGATTTATTTTTGAGTTAAAATTAAGTCAATTAAAAAATTCAGGAAAGAAAATTACAAAAATCTGAAAAATTATTTTATTCATACTCAGTAATTTTTCTCAAAATGTTTTGGAAAAATACATATTTTGGGGTTATTGTTTTAATTTTTTAATTATAATTAAAATTATATCTGACTTACATTAATATCGAATTAATTCCAAGATAAATTTCATAAAATTTCTAAAAAAATCTGAAAAGTAATTAGATATAAATTATAATACAAATGTTTAATAAAAGTAATATTTAAGAACCTGAATAATGATCTCATAATTATATAAAATCAAAATTCAAGCCTCAAAATTTATTTAAAATCAAAATCTTAACTGAAATTCATTTCTAAAATAGCTTAAATAAATTTTCTAAAAAATAAAATTTAATTAATGGTGAATGACAAATAATTGATGTACACACCAACCACCAATATAGAAACTGCATCTCAGCGGTTTCTGGTGTAAAGATAATCGGATGTATTTTCAAACAGTTTATGTTTCGAATAATTTTTAGTTGTGTACAGAGGTGAATATAATTTTTCATACGTCATGTTTGCAAGTTTACAGATTTCCTGTGACAAAACTAAAAAGCAAGCAATGTGATATTCAGTGTGTTAGGTAAAGTATCTAATGAAGTTGATTCAACACTGTTGTATACTTACCTGACGCAGAGAAATATTCGCGTGTCCTGCACAATACTTATGAAAGCCAAAAGCTTGAAACTAGTCTACTATTGAGACCTGAACTTGGTCTTACCAACAAAGGTTGCGTTGTTTATTTTAATAAAGTGTCACATTTGACAAACATGTTACACCTTTACTAATATTAATTATCAGTAAAATAAGGTTTGTTTTTCCTATTTAAAACAAATTTTCGGCACTGAAATTTCATCATGATAATTTTCCACATGAATGTCATCTAACAATGCAAAATCGAAAATATAATTCACATATTTAATTCCATTGTTTTTGGCAACATGTTTAATTTTAACATGTTTAATTTCTTCAGTGATCCTTCAACTTCATATATTTAAGTACCGGTCCAACTTACATAACTGTAACTTTTAGAATCTTCTAGTACGAACTAAATAAAAAAGTCACAATTCATGATGATAAATCCTGAATATTCTGCATCGGGAAGCGCATTCGTTTCACCAGAATAAAAAGGTAGTAAACAATTTAAACATTTTCAATAAAAAAACTCGTCAAATTTCTTTAATTCCCCGATGGCTGATTTCATTTAATGAAAATTTAATAACTAATTCTACAACATTTCCTTTGGTTCAATATTTAAATTAAATGAAAATAGAAAAGTTTAGAGAAATTTGAAATTCTGAGATTTCTGTTTAGAATTTATTAAAAAAATAAATCATAAATCATTTTCCATTAGTCATAGAGTCAAGAGTTGAAAAAATGAAAGATTCAGTTGTAAATTAATATTGCAACTGACAAAGTAATTTAATTTCATTTTTTAAAAGAAATATAAAATTGTTTACGAAGATGCATAATATATTTTCCTTTAATTCTTTCATATTATTTAAATATCGGCCTTTTAGATTTTGGGGTGATTATGTTATATAAGGTGGGCTTTTTAAGACTTTTATGTTCCGAGTTTTAAATAAGAATGCCCTGATGAATTAAGAAAACTAACATTGTTTCCTAACTATAAAGATATCTAATATTAAATTAATCAAATTTAAGACAATTGTCACTAAATTATTTTGTCATATTTAAAATCAACTACTAATAAATTAAATATATAAAATTATGAGAGAAATTTCGTGATAAAATCTTATTTATGTTTATATCATTTACGTAACAATTCGAAAATATCAAAGAAAAGACTTAAACTAATCTACACGCTATATTACTAATATAAACAGTATATTACACTAACCGGTAATTAATAATCATCTAATGGACATTGATTTGGGTTTTTATAATATAAATATTAACTTACCTATAATAGATGCGTATGTGTCATAGCCAGAAGCAGGCCCATCAACAGCAATTCCGGGCCCCTATGCAGAGCATTTCATGGGCCCCTAAAATATTATTAATCGTACAACGCATAAAATAGCAGATGACGTTTGGGTGTGTTCTATATTACACAAATGATACGCATAGTTTCAGTTTCAGTAATCACGGTTAGTAAATATAACATTTTTAATTCCAACATTAAAAAACTCAAAACTTTATTTAGTTTATTTTTGAATATTGATACCGATGTTGATCTAATTACTTCTTGATGTTCGTTCAATTTTATTCATATATTTTCTTTCCATTCTTATCTTTTGGCAAAGTTTTTTGCATGTTTTTAGTTGTATGGCACCGGCAATTAATGAATTTTATATTGCCGTCATATTTTTCAATAGCATTCAATAGCAACTATTGCCATTAGGCAGGAACTTTGTATATTCCACAAATTTTCCACAAAAATTTATCTTCCCACTGAATTTCATCCTTTTTGTATTTTTGAGTAAATTCGCCAGTTGGATGCGTTTTCACGTGGATAATAAATTTTATTTTATTAAATTAAAAATATTGTGTGTAGATAAGTAATTTGGTAAGTATAAATAAATGTAATTAGTAATATAGTTTGTGAATTAGTAATATAGTGTGTGGATTAGTAATATAGTGTGTGAATAAGTGCTAACCTCAAAGAAAATACTTAAATTTATCAAAATAATAGTTGTTTAAATATGCGAGTTGACAACTATGTTTTTGAAATTTTAATAAATTTTATGTGTCTTGATTTCTTACGCCAATTGCAACAAGAAGTATATTTCGATCAGTTTTCGATGTATCTACAAATAATATTGAAGAAATTATATATATTTATTTTGAATATTAGTTAATTGTTTTGCACTTAATTATGTTAGTATTTTTTAATTAAGTAATTTTATTAAAGATTTTGAGAATTAAATTTTTAAAAATACAACTCCATAAATAAATAAAATATTTTATAATAATATTTAAGAATTCAGAGGTGACGAATTTTACAAAGACACAGTCTGGTTGTTAATTTTGTTATTAAATGAAAAAAACCGAAATTGCTGAAAATTGTGTGACTTGAATCGATTTGAAAATATTTAATATTAAAGAAATATTCTAAGTTTTCCCTGTTTCTTTACGGATTCCATCTTGACATTTTCAAGGTTCATTCTGTATAATACTTTTTGTGTTAGTTGCTCTAACATTGAGTTTTTCAGCTCAGGTGGCCCTTTATAATTTTTCTAACAATTTCTATAAATAAAAGTTCTTAGTAAAGACTGACAACAAAAATTTTCTTTAATATTTAAATTAAGAGTATTTTTACAAGTTCATTTGAAAAAGACGACAATAAATAAGTTAAAAAACATATATAAATGGGCAGAATACATAATCTAAAATTGTGAAATTACGCAGAAAGCAATGAAGCAAATAAATACCTAATAGCGATTTTGAATTTTATTTATTGTTTATTATCTATGGAATTTTGTGGATTTACCAGAGTATGTAAATGAATGCAAAATTTCCTTATTATTCATACCATCATTTGAGAATCTTCAAGGGGTTTCACCCTGTGACCCGAGTACCTGAATACACTTACAAAATTCGAATTATTTCTACTGAATACTTCATCATTTTGAAAAATAATATAATATAAAAATATTTAAAAATATTCACTATGCTAACTACTAAATTTTATTATATGTAAATAATAATAAAACTATTTAAATGAAATATAAATCATAGGTGCAAATAAAATATAGAATATTTCACTAATAAATCCATTCAAATCAATTCAATTTTTTTATAAATTTTTAATTTTTAAAATATTAATTTTAAAATCTCTCTCTATATATAAAAGGTAAGGGTCCCCTCCATCCGAATTTTACTTTTTATTTTTATTTTTTTTATGATGTATTTATTCTTTTCTACTAATCGTTCTATATTACTTTGAAACGGTTTATGCTATTATCTTTTATCAAGTTATGTAAAAATATTATTAAATTGAATTTTACTTCTGTCCAAGAATACCCTGGATATTAACTTTAACATTAACCCCACGTTCTAACGGGGTTGGTGAAACGAAGCGAACAGGGGCAGAGCCCTTAGTATATTTAAATAATTTAAAAATAATTTATCAAATCTTAATTTAATTGATCTTAATTTAATTGTAAAGTTAACCTTTTCTTAAAATATTTTTGTCTTTAAATACAACGAAAAAACAGATTAAAAACAGTAATTAAAACAAGCAAATTTTTAAAATTTAAAATTTGAATTAAATATTTATATAAAATTCTAATTTAATTTATTTACCTCCAACATGCAAAATGTCTATCTGGTAAAGAAAAGAATGATAAATAAAATTAATTTAAACTGTAATCGTTTCACAATTTAATTATTTAATCCATTTAACAATATTTTCTCTAATACAGATAGCAACTTCGTTCTTGGAAATGCTGAAGCTAAAGAATATCCAATTGTCTACTGCTCTGATGGGTTTCTTTTGCTGACAAAATATTCGCGAGCTAATGTCATGTCTCGAGGGAGTGAATGCCGTTTTCTTTGTGGACCCGAAACGAACGAGGAAGAGAAATCGAAAATTTCAAATGCTTTTCATTGTAAAAAGGAATTTAAAACAGAAATTATTTTTTACAAAAGAACAGGTTCGAATTTTAATCTAGTTGAAATTATTTTTTAGAAATTAACAAAATAATAATTATGGAAATTATTCTTCAAATAATTCAGAATATTTAGAAAAATCAAAAAGAATTTTGAAAAATTAAAAAAACTATTTGTAAATAGTGTCTGAAAATAAATTGAATCGTTTTATAACAACTTTGGGAAAAAGTAAAAAAACATTATTGTTTGGTAATAAAATAGTTTTTATTGACATTAAAGTCACAATTAACGACTTAAAATGAAAAAAAATTTATATAAAGAAGATACTTTTAAATATCTTTTAAAATTAATTTGAAATATTCTTCAAATTTTACATTATTATTTATATGAATTTTAGCGTAAACATGCTTCCGTTAAATTTGAAAGTTTATATAATTTTTGATTAATGACAATAATTGAGTCTCTGATTGCGCTTCCAAGACGTTTACAACCAAAATCTAGATCACTATTATGGAAAACAATTTCATGTATTTTATACATTAAATAATTGATATAATCACATATAGCAACTGTTGTAAAATCAAGAATAAAGTATATTGTAAAGATATAACATATTAAAATTGCGAAAACAAATCTATGAAAGCAAAGGAGATAATATTGAATGATGATGACCTTAAACACCAGTTTTACCTTGATTATTATAATAACTAAAAGTTTAAATCACCATGATATCGAATATATATAAATCATCACCAGCAATATATTTTCCAGTTGTTAAAAATTGCATTAAAAAGCCTTTAATAAAAGTTGTTTGGGCGGGGGAAAAGTATTACATTATTAGTTTTATTATTATTATTATTAAGCATAATAACAGGATAATGTAAATCCTCAGAATTGTCAATAAATACCGTATATACTGGAGCACAAGTTGGAAAATTTTAACCTTTTCAGGAAGAGATAATCTTAATCCAACTTATACTTAAGCTAAAAGTAATAAAACCTCAAAAATGTTTGATTTTAAGAACTTTCTTGGAATTTCCAATTTTAAATACAACTTTGACAATTACACAGCCGATGTTGAAATTACAGAAGAACAATATCAAGAACTATTCGATGACTCTGACTGACCTCGTTTTTAATGGTTTTTCCTATGTACTAGTTAGTTGTCGCGTGACTCGAATTCTATCTTTTTACAACTTCATGTGAACGATTATATAAAAAAAACTTTCCGTTGTTTGTTAAATTTTATTTAGGTAAATTTAATTATTTTATAAGAATATTTTTAGTTTTTTGTTATTTAGAAATAGGTAAATTTTATTATTTTATAACCAACATTCTTTTTTGTAGTAAATATTTTGAATTAAATAACTAATAATATATAAAAAATGCTGTTACTGGTTTATTTTTTAATCTCCGACTTATACTCAAACAACGTTATAGTCAAGTATATACGGTACTCAATAAATCAAAGAAAATTTTGTGATTATCATTGTGATTATTATATCAATTTAATAACATTTACATTCTTATAGATGTTTTATTGTTATTATTTATTATTATTGTAGGATAACTGTAAATAATACCTATTTGAAATAATATTATTGGATGTTAAATTTGTATGACTGAATATTATGTAATGTATGTCTGAGTGTCAAAGGCGAGATTTTGTATTATTTATGCATGTGTGTGTCTTACTAAAGATAATTACAAAATAATCACTTATTCCAGAGTGATAATCAGTATTTTAGTATTAATACATTTTACATCTCAAAAGTCTTCTAACAATCATATTAAAAAAAACGCTTACCTTACCATTTAACTGTTTAACATTTAATTTATGCTATTACCAAGAAAACATCATTTTCTACTGTCGAAAAACCTGAGTTATACACAAACCTTGGAATTACAAAACTTATTATTGCCAAATAAACCTCTATACCGTTCCAAGGAAGCAGATGTATTTTTTATAACAATTAACCATGCTTAAAGTTCTCCACAAAAAATAAAAACAACAAGATAAATGAATACATCAAAAAACTTATTTTATCTAGTTTAATCAGAAGCTCGGAACGGAGACATTCACCGAGAATAAAAACCACAAAACATCTCGCAAACGCATGTTCTTAACCTTTCAGAAATTATTTCAAGAAGGTACAAAAATATTTTAATCACAGCGAAATTGCTTCATTCTATTCGGTTAGACGTTAGAATGAAATATTTCTTCAGAAGGAAAGAAATGAAAACAGGCATAATTTTGCAGTAAAGATTTATATCATAAATTATTTATTTAACATTTAATTTGTCTTGATTCCAAGAAACCTACGGACAGTTGCTGACATGTAAAGATTATTCAGTATTTTATAAACATGATATAAGCAATAACAATAATAAGCAAAATATTTATGATAAATAAATAGGCTAAATAAAGTTCATATTGATAGAAACTAAATAAATAAAATAATTTAATAAAAATTAAAAAATAAACTTTATGGTTCACTTTGTATTATTTTTGTTTTTGTTTTAAATAAGCTTGGAATAAATAAAAATTTTATTTTAATATCATGTAAAAAATTGATTGATAACAGAAAGATAAAATCAAATTGTTACAATTGAAAATAATCTAGCATTACCTAATTCCGATAATTAATTAGTTTAATATTAATATTTAATATTTAATGTATAAATAATCCTAGAGGAGAGATATAAAACAATAATGGTTCCTGCAATACGATAAAACAAATAATTGGACATTGTATCAATTAACAGATCAAACTCAAACAAAAAATAATTATTTTTAAAATTATTTATTTACTTCACCTCAGTTCATAATGTAATCAATTAATGGATAATAAATTTTTAATTATCTGTTTAATTAATAAATCACCTACACTATGTGCTCCATTGTTCGATATCGATTTCCAGAGAGCAATATCAATAATGATTTATTCATTTTTATTTTTACGAATTATTTCCCTTCATTGTATTCAATTATAATGTTGAAAGTCATAAAAATAATTATAACTACTATTATATTTCAAAAGAAAATAATGAAAATAAGAAAAAAATATATCGTTTTTTATTTATTTAAATATTGAAAAATTTCAGCAACCGATTTTTTTTGTTAAGTGGATTTAGTAAAAGGAATTAAAATCAAATGAATATTTTCTGAGACGCAGAATGACACCCCTTTTTCAACAGAGATTTGATCATAATATTTCACTTATATTATTTTCCTTTGTTTATTTTATTGGCACTTCCGCCAACTGCCGGGGAGTGATCATTTTCATTACTCAAATTGATCAAAAAGCATATGGATTTATCAATGATATGTGACAGAAACTTTTGTTGGATTAACAAGGGGACAAATTAAAGAAAACTAGAATGAAAATAGGAAGTTTTAAAAAATTACGGTAAAGATACATATAAAAAGAAAAATGGAAAATAGGAATATTATAGATTACAAAGCAAAATTTGATAGGCAAATTTTAACAAAATGATTTCATTTAGTGACTTGACGGTTGGTAAAAGATTAAGAAGAAAACTTTTTTGGGATGAGAGAGTCTAATCGTAGAGGAGGGATAATTGATCTAATTGATATATAATTTTAGTTATTATTAATGAAATTTATCATAGAATAATTAATGTTAACCTTACTCATACGCCAAAACTGCATTATTGTTACACAAACCAAATAAAACGGTAGCTTAGAAAAATTTTAGAAATAAAAAAGTTAATTTCTTCTGGACTGAAATTTCCAAAATTATTTGTTAATTTTATAATTATTAGAATTATGACATTTTATTATTATTATTATTATTATTATTATTATTATTATTATTATTATTATTATTATTATTATTATTATTATTATTAAATAATCAAAAAAACGTGGCAATGATTTAATAATAGAGAAACGCCAACTCAATAAATTCAACATAAACGCGATATATTTCAATTGTACAACAATCTTCGTCAGGCCGCAATCTGGATAATCAATAATAAGACATAAAATATGCAATATCTAAACAAATTAACTAATAATAATCATCTCCAAACTGTATCAAAAATTTTAAAAAAAATATTTTAAAAAAAAAATATTTCACAAAATACATTTTAAAAAACCAAACCATATTTTACATAACCCACATACATATTATTTTAAAATTAAATTTTAATTTAATAACATTTAACATTCAACATAAAATTAACAAATTTAAAAAAATTACATAGTTTACAAAACACAAACATAATTATACCACAAACAAGACTCCAAACCTTCATCCTTCAATTACTTAAACACATTCAAAATCTCCGTGGAACGGGCAACTTGATCATTTATTTTTGGATTTAAATATCTAATCAACAATGCCTCACAAGTTACTCGTTCCCAATAATTACTTAAACCTTTTTAAATAATTTTAAAATCAGAGATACCTATTTTTTTACTGACACATTTCCTAACATGATTACTAATATTAGTCAATCCTTTTGGTCGACAGTGTTCAAGAACTCGGGTGCAGAGATGACGGGCAGTCTCTCCAATGTATATGGCATTACACCCATTACATGAAAATTGATACACAAGCTCAGAACACAAACCAATTGGCGTTGGACATTTACTAGTAAACATACTGCTAACTTTGCAAGAAGTGGAAACAATCCTGAATTGATCCTTGTCTACATATTTGAGAATTTTATGTTTAAATTCTCTGAAACCCTCCGAATAAGGCAATACTAACACATATTTCGGCTCCATGCGATTGGATCGATTCTTGTCACTTTCCGAATTTAACATAGTACTTTCCTCAGGATCAATAGGTACCTCAGATTCAGACGTACGCATACCAACGTTATCAGATTTAAACATTAACTTATCCACAGTCACTTTTGTCATCTTCTCAAGAAAAGATTTAGAGTAGCCATTTTTAAGTAACAACTCAACCAATACATCAATACTTTTTACTGAATTAGCAAACGTGGAGGATAGTGACCAAGCACGAAACACTAATCCTCTCACCATATTCCTTTTATATTTAAACTCACAAAAACTATCAGGCGTTGTATATAAACCAGTATCCGTCGACTTTCTATATATTTCAGTCTCATAATGTTTCGATTTGCGTTGAATGAGTAAATCTAAAAACGCAATCGATGACCCTTTTTCTTCCTCACATGTGAATTTAATATTCTTATGCAAATCATTCATAAAATTTAAAAACGGCATTACATGTTCACGACTCTCAAACACCAAAAAAATATCATCCACATACCGTTTGTACACACTAGGTTTAACAAGATGGCATGAAGACATTTTCTTTTCCAAACTAGACATAAAAATAGAAGCCATAGTTGGGGCTAATGGAGAACCCATAGCAACACCATCCACTTGTTTATACCATTCATTATTAAACAAAAAGTTAACATTCGACGTTGAAAATTCAAGCAATTTGCGAAAAGCAATTTTATCCACATTCTTATGCTTGAATTTTTTGCTTGAATTTTCAACGTCGAATGTTAACTTTTTGTTTAATAATGAATGGTATAAACAAGTGGATGGTGTTGCTATGGGTTCTCCATTAGCCCCAACTATGGCTTCTATTTTTATGTCTAGTTTGGAAAAGAAAATGTCTTCATGCCATCTTGTTAAACCTAGTGTGTACAAACGGTATGTGGATGATATTTTTTTGGTGTTTGAGAGTCGTGAACATGTAATGCCGTTTTTAAATTTTATGAATGATTTGCATAAGAATATTAAATTCACATGTGAGGAAGAAAAAGGGTCATCGATTGCGTTTTTAGATTTACTCATTCAACGCAAATCGAAACATTATGAGACTGAAATATATAGAAAGTCGACGGATACTGGTTTATATACAACGCCTGATAGTTTTTGTGAGTTTAAATATAAAAGGAATATGGTGAGAGGATTAGTGTTTCGTGCTTGGTCACTATCCTCCACGTTTGCTAATTCAGTAAAAAGTATTGATGTATTGGTTGAGTTGTTACTTAAAAATGGCTACTCTAAATCTTTTCTTGAGAAGATGACAAAAGTGACTGTGGATAAGTTAATGTTTAAATCTGATAACGTTGGTATGCGTACGTCTGAATCTGAGGTACCTATTGATCCTGAGGAAAGTACTATGTTAAATTCGGAAAGTGACAAGAATCGATCCAATCGCATGGAGCCGAAATATGTGTTAGTATTGCCTTATTCGGAGGGTTTCAGAGAATTTAAACATAAAATTCTCAAATATGTAGACAAGGATCAATTCAGGATTGTTTCCACTTCTTGCAAAGTTAGCAGTATGTTTACTAGTAAATGTCCAACGCCAATTGGTTTGTGTTCTGAGCTTGTGTATCAATTTTCATGTAATGGGTGTAATGCCATATACATTGGAGAGACTGCCCGTCATCTCTGCACCCGAGTTCTTGAACACTGTCGACCAAAAGGATTGACTAATATTAGTAATCATGTTAGGAAATGTGTCAGTAAAAAAATAGGTATCTCTGATTTTAAAATTATTTCAAAAGGTTTAAGTAATTATTGGGAACGAGTAACTTGTGAGGCATTGTTGATTAGATATTTAAATCCAAAAATAAATGATCAAGTTGCCCGTTCCACGGAGATTTTGAATGTGTTTAAGTAATTGAAGGATGAAGGTTTGGAGTCTTGTTTGTGGTATAATTATGTTTGTGTTTTGTAAACTATGTAATTTTTTTAAATTTGTTAATTTTATGTTGAATGTTAAATGTTATTAAATTAAAATTTAATTTTAAAATAATATGTATGTGGGTTATGTAAAATATGGTTTGGTTTTTTAAAATGTATTTTTTGAAATATTTTTTTTTAAAATATTTTTTTTAAAATTTTTGATACAGTTTGGAGATGATTATTATTAGTTAATTTGTTTAGATATTGCATATTTTATGTCTTATTATTGATTATCCAGATTGCGGCCTGACGAAGATTGTTGTACAATTGAAATATATCGCGTTTATGTTGAATTTATTGAGTTGGCGTTTCTCTATTATTATTATTATTATTATTATTATTATTATTATTATTATTATTATTATTATTATTATTATTATTATTATTATTATTATTATTATTATTATTATTATTATTATTATTATTATTATTATTATTATTATTATTATTATAATTAAGGTTGATCATTGATTTTTAAAAAGAATAATAAATAAATTATAACCTGATTGTTTCCATAACTTTTTCATTCAATTATAACTTTGTTATGTTAAATTTTTGTATTAAATAGTTTGTAAATTAATTAATTAATATTTAGAAAGCGGAAGCTGTTTAAGTAATTAATATTAAATACTGACGCGCTGTTTGGCGCTTGCAAATTTAATTTCAAGACAAAATGCAGACTTTCAAAGTCTACAGTATCATTCATTACTTTCCAAAACTTTATGAAATTTTATTCTTTAGTAAATTAAATTCGTTCCATTATTCTGTCTACAATGAGTCTAAAGAAAACTTATTTTTTATAATTTATCAGACAATAATATAAATAATTACATTGCTGTTGAAACTATTTCATAAATGATTAATATCAATATCAAGGGAATAGTTAACTTGCTTGAAAAGACTTAGAATACATGAAACAATTTTAATTAACTTTATTATATTTGTTCTTTCTACTAAAATGAAAAAAAATTATTCAAATATGAAAATTATCATAATAATTTCCACTTGCTTAATAATAATAATAATAATAATAATAATAATAATAATAATAATAATAATAATAATAATAATAATAATAATAATAATAATAATAATAATAATAATAATAATAATAATAATAATAATAATAATAATAATAATAATATTAATAAAATTATAAATTATAATATACTGCTAATAATTAAATAAAATATAATATTTAATTTTAAATTTAACTTATTGAATATAAAATGTTAATTTCTTCATATCTGCGTACATATTTCCACAACCAAATTTTTATTAATATTTTTCATTGTGATCTCTACTTATTAAAATAATATTAAAGATAAATTAGTAATTTTTAATGTAAATTTCTAAGCTAAAATATTTTTTTGTCAATATAAATATCATTATGCTGTTTTTACTATTTCCATTAAGGTGAAAATTTTCTCTGCCTTCTTGATGTTGTTCCAATAAAAAATGAAAAAGGACAAGTGGTTTTGTTTTTAGTCTCTCATAAAGATTTGACACCGAAAGATAAGAAAAAGAGTTTTGCTATTTTTTTTGATAATTCTTTTAAAATTAAAATAAATGATTCCAGACAACTATATTGAAAATGGATGCAAATCAAGCATCTTAGACATGGGAGATAATAAAACCAGTCAAAGCAACAATAACACTAATTGTGAAGACGGAGATGAGGAAGATGTCGAAGAAATTCAAACAACTTCTAAATATCAAAGAAGACGCAGTAGAGCCGTATTATATCATTTACAAGGACAATACAACGGAAAGAGAAAAAATAAAAGCAAGCTCAATAGAGTAAGAAATACTTTGAATTTATAAAATTCGTTAATAAAATATCTAATTATTCTAAGTCTGTTAATCTTTATTTTATGTATTTCCTAAATATAAAAACTTACATTAATAAATACATCGACTCCGAAACTAGTACTTCACTAGGAAATGTATATTTTCAATTTTTAATTTATTATTATTATTATTATTATTATTATTATTATTATTATTATTATTATTATTATTATTATTATTATTATTATTATTATTATTATTATTATTACTATTATTATAATTAATGATATTATTATCATAATTTTTACTAAAATATTTTAGAATTTCTCGAATCGCATTTCTCAATAAATATTTATAATGTTGATTATTTCAATAATATTAATATAAATAAATGATTTTATTTGTACATTTGATCAAAGATCAGTCGGAATATTATCAGAGAGATGGCATAATGTTATGATTTCTGAGAAATAAAATTAGTAATATTTGTTACATTTGGATAAATTTATTAGATACATCTCACTGAATGCAACATCAAAACAAGGGAAAGAAACGAAAGCATTTTTTTAAAACTAATGGGATATTTAAATATGTAGTATCGAAATTTATATAAAGCGACAGAGTAAAATCGAAAGAGAAAGATAAACAAAAGCCCTAATGAATATTTGTTGAATTCATATAAAATATTCAAGTACTTGTCACTTTCCTACTAATGGAATGATAGAAAGATAATTTAGAATTATATGAAAATAAAAACTAAACTGAAATAAAATCAAAAGTAGAATTTATAATTAATTCAATAATTTCGAGCACATTTAGAATCCAGTCATAAAGATTTCTGAAATAATAACAAAGATTTGAATATACAGTAAAATAGAGAATTAGAAAGAGTTTAATGTAAATAGATTTGAAAATCTCGTAACGTATAACAATGAGTTATGGACTAAGGTATATATTTAAGGGGATTTACTAACAAAAAGTGATAATAGATACTGTGGCCCTGGATAGTAGCATAATAGAGAAACCACATAATCAAAGCTATTAGATAGAAATGCGTACCTAAACATTAAGAAAAGAAAATTAGAATGGCTAAATAAATAGAAATGAGAGATGTATGACATACTTATAAATATTGAAGTATTTGAATGATGATCTTTGAAGATGTTCAATTAATATTATAATTAATATAATAAACTAATTGAATTGTTAAGTTTTTTTTGAAATATTTTTCATATTAATAAAATTTTATTTTTGACAAATCACGTTACTTAAATCGAGTTTTAATAATATAAATAATAATAATAATAATAATAATTGATAATACAATGAAAAGATTTATAAAAATTAATTAAGGTATTTGAAAATAATAATTAATGGTAAAACATAAAGACATCTTTTTAACCACTTCTGTGGTCTTGGAAAAAAATGGGTAATTGTCCTCGAAAGATCAAATTACGACACGTGTCACTCAACGCGCGCGATGCGTTCTCTAGTCTGGTGGGGGAATGACCCAAGCTGCTCTCGAGCAAATCACTATAAAATGTTTCGATTCTAGTTCGGGCAAATCGTTGTGTCAGCAAAACATCTACCCGAATTATGTTCGAGCAAATCACTCAAGGGGTTAATATTTAAATAATATTGAAACTCATTTATATTAATAATTTTATTAATTAATAATTAATTTCTATTTGAAATAAAAGGAAGTTAATAGTTGTTAGTAAAATGTTAGTGAGATCAACAGCATTGAATGCGTCTTGCTCAAGAACATCTCAGAGAGACATCAAATAAATCTCTCTCACCCAAACGATAATAATGAATCGGAAATGTATTTTCGTTTAAGGATATTTTATGAAAAGATATTTCAATGTAATGAAAAAAGTCCATTGACAAATGAGAGAAAAGACATCGATAAAATATATTAATTTAATTCAATTAATTCATCTAAATGTGGTATAGAAATCAATAATTAATATTATTGATTCTTTAAAAAGTTTCAATTTTTATTTCTGTCTTCGCGGAAATGATATTGCATAAAAAAATAGTAGGAAAAACATACAACGCAATTTTTCACAATGGACTTCAACAAATGTATGAATATAACGGGAATTTGCATAAAAATGCATATTGTAACATCTCTTTACAGACCTGCTCGTACGTTCTTTTGAAGCACTGCGAGGAAAATATTTACTTTATCGAAGCCAAAACTGTTCTGAACTATGTTGAAGATTACTGAATTGTGAAGGAATGATTCGTATGCAGCATGGCATCGTAAATTTGATGAACTTATTGAGGCCCTATTTTATGGAGAGCTTTTAATATATTAAAGAATCAGCAAAGTTTCAACGAGGGTAAAAATAAATAGTTCATTGCTGGTGGCCAACTACTATCCAATAAAAAGAAAATATCATGATTAACAATTATACTTCAGCGCATAGTGGATAAATACTCTTCCATATGGTATATCATATTGAGTGTAAGGAACTTTGTATTATGTTAAATATAAATTAAAAGTATTAATTAATTAAAAGATATATTATTTGTAACTTATTATAATAATATCAAGAAATAAATTCTTTGCTATGTAGGAAAAGGAGAGCTAAGAAACTGCAGTATTTTTTTCATAACTCTTTCTAATGGTGTCCTTCATTCAAGATTTACTGAAACCTTTCAAAACACGAAAGTCAATTATTTCATCATAACTCACAAAGGTTCCGTAAACTTTACAGAATTCTCGAAATTGCTGTTTTGTATTTTGTTTTACAAATACTGCAGAGTTATAAAATCATAAATACAATAAAAAGAAAAAAAGAAAATTTTTTAATTAATAAAAATATCGGAAAAACTTTAATTTTGAAATTCAATCGAAAGCCAATCAAGATAATTCAAATAGAAAAGATCAAAATTTATTTTTCAAGTAGATTGAAGATGGCTATTTCATTATTGAAAATTCTCAAATTTTGTTTTGAATCGACTCGAAACTTGCTGTAAATGCTTATCATATCTTTTATTAATTATTTCTACGAATTGATACTGCTACATTATATAATCTGATAAATGTGATAAAATAATGCCATTCAATTTATTATGCAAAAATGAATTACTGATTAATCTACGTAATAATTTCTTTATTTCGGTCATTCAGATTCTATGATCCCTATATAATATTATTTGACGGTTTTCTATCAATATGTGAGTTTTATCTAAATTATAATATTTATTACAAATTTATATTTTTTGTTCTACAGATTACAAGTATATTTGAAAAAATTTTGAATTTGTAATTTTATTACTAAATTATATATAATGTCAATTGAAGACAAACAGTTAAAAATTAACGAATCATTATGTAAAAATAAATAATGCAAAATGAATGTTTGATCTTCAAGACTATATTTACCAATTGTTGATGATTCCCAATCATAATATGATTTAAATTCCCTACAATAAATTTAATAAACTTTAATTATTTTGTCATTTTTTATTACTTTATTATTTGTATTTTTGTTTGTTTTAAATTATATTTGACTATAGATCAAATATTTTTCTATTTAACACGAATTTTTGGCATTGCTTGTTTCAAATTACACTTGAAAAATGCAGGGTGAAATACGAATAAAACACACTTATCTATAGTCGAAATAAAAATAAATGAAATTTAAAAAAAAATAAAAAATATTAAAGGTGATTTAACTCTCAAGTAAATTATTTATATTTTTCATTATAATAATTTGAAATATTTTGTGAAAACTTTGGAGACTTATTTTTATTATTACAATTTAAAATTAGAAACATAGTAAAGATGCATTAAAAATATTACGGGTTTAGGATAATATTAATGTAATATAAAAAAATTATATCTTATAAATAAAGACTTTTTAATGAATAACTTGATTGGAATCACAATATAAACAATAAAATTATTAATTGAAAAATAATTTAACGTTGTATATTTATTATTTGAGATTATATTAATGTTTGTTAAATTTTTTTGTATGAAAATAACTTTTAAATGTTAAATTTAATTTGAACTTGATTTTTTTATATTAATTAAAGAAAACTTGTATAAGAATGATGACGATTTTGTGTTTTTTCAAAAAAAAGAAAAATTTTATTAAAATATTTTTTAGTTTGATAAAATTTGATTACGATTATTATTGATTGATTTGTTTGAATATTCTAATTTTCATTTAGTTTGTATTAATAGGATTGGTAGCGTGATGAAGACTGTTAAACAGTCGAAATATATAGCAATGTTATATAATATACTTAATTATTAAAACTTTGCTTTTTTCTTTGATTATTTAATTAAAATATTACAAAATTAATAAAACTAATAATAATTATTATAACTTTTATATAGTTTCAAAATTTCAATGGTGCTGAAAGTCTTCCCGAATACAAAGTGGACGAAATGAAAAAAGCATGTTTTATATTCCAACATTACGGACCTATAAAAATTATTTGGGATTGGGCACTGCTTTTCGCAACATTCTACATAGCATTAATGGTTCCATATCATGCTGCAGTGCAAATAGATCATGCCAACAAAAACTCTGTGGTTCTTGATATTATTGTGGAGATTTTATTTATCTTGGGTAAGTACATATTTTTAAATTATTATGTAAGTATTTATAAAGATAAGATAAGATTGCGTTAGAAATACAACTGGGATAATTATCTAAATTCAAATTTTAAAATATACTTAAAATATCACGTTTTGTTTATGCTCAGCAACGAGATTAGTAAATAACAATTTTTTATTTACAAAACCTATTTTTATGTACAATTAAATTGTTTTTATGCTTCCGTGTTGCGAAAAATGGAAGCTAGGAATTATTTAATCAAAAATTTATATTTTAACATTCCAATTGTGAATAATTTGGCTTAGTTTATTTTTGACAATATGCTCCATAAGTGATTTAAATATTTAACAGTTTCCCTTCCATTATGATAAATTTTTAATAAAAATTAAAGTATTTATTAAAAAGCTTAAAGACTATGAATTAGTAAATATATCGATGTTTTTGATATTCATGAATTTTCGACACTGGCTTTTTCAAAACATCGATATATTTACTGATTCATATCTTTAAACTTTTTAATAAATACAATGGGAAAGAAATCAGTGGTGAAATTTGAAAAAAAGTTCTTATAATAAAAATTAAAGGTTTACAATGTATATTTGTTATAAAAATATTTCCATTAAGAACACAATTAATTCTCAAAGTAAAGAAAGGTAACAATTAAAATAAAATTTATCATTTCTCAATTGCTTTATAATGCTAAATACAGCAACATCACAGATTTAATAAAATGAGGTACTATTATCCCACTGGGAAATAATCCAATTTGATTTTGAAAATTGCCTGAATATTGAAATATACTATTGAAATATTTTCTTAAGCTAGTTTATTGAAAACAATTTCCAAAAAGTTTTTCGAAATCCTATAATGTTGAGACATTTGCATTTTATTCAAACCTCCACCGTTTCTTTAATATTTAATATGTGCGTGTAAATTTGACTTACTACGATGGTTATATACAATTAATTAATACAATTAATTAATTAATTAATAATAATACTAATTATTAGTTTAAATCTAAAGCTACAATTTGTCAATCAATATTTAAACAAAATGGCTTTTTTTATTTTGTTTATTTATTAATCTTTTAATATCAATATTAAATTGAAATTATAAATTCTATTTGTTACAAACACATTTTCCAATTGTCCTTGAATGAAAATGCCAATTTCTTTACAAGCTGGATGCAATCTAATTATAGTGTTTTGTACTCTCATAAATAATGTAGATTATTTTTAAATATCTGGACGTTAATTGGTTAATATTATGACAAACAAATATTGATGTGATAAAGAAAAAATGAGGTGTAATAAAAGAATTTTACAATTCTTCATTTGGGCAGAGGAAATAAAATACTGAAATATATTATTTTCACATTGACATTCATAGTTCAGGGCATTCACTTCATTTATTTAAACATTTAGGAAAAATTATTATTATCATAATAATTTAATTATTTTCATAACATTATTTGAATAGCATATTTGAGATTATAATTTTGACTATAATATTTGTATTACATCAAAATCAAAATTAATTTAATTTTAATTAACTAATTAAACTAAAATAAATAAAAATTAATATAGAATATTATAAATATACAGTTCTATATTATATATTTTCAAGTATTTTTTATTAATTATAAGAGTATACCAGACAATTTTTCGTTTTCTTTATATTTTTAAAGTCATTTAGGTCAGTATTATTTGCAGTTGAATGGATTTGCTAAATTCCATGGAAATGTTGAAAAGTTGATAATGTACATCAAATAGCAAACAATACATTGACTTTATCTTTATAACCGCAAATAACGCAAAATATAATGAACCAAATATAAGCCGTTTATTTGCAAAGTGGGAAAAGTCCTTTTCTTATAACGAGATATTTCAAAATATAAAACTATTCATAAGTTCTGGCACCAATAGTTGTGTGTTTTGAAGTTACAAAACATTTTACTATATTTTCTTCGGACATTTTTATCAAAGATGTCCGAAGAAAATATAAAGTTAAAGAAAATATAAAACTTACTCCAATTGAAATTAAAAAAAGCATATAAATGTTGGCAAAGACACTTAGAATACAGTGAATGTAATTTTAAATAAGTTGTAAGTGTTTATATGTTGTTGCTAATATTAAATTTAATATCATGTAGATATTTTATACAATTTATTTTAGAAGTTTTGTTTTCTTGTTCCGAATCAATGCAATTTTGTTACCATAAAATATACATTTTTCCTAAAATGTTCTAATTGGTTTAAACTTTAAAGTATTGTAATATATTCCATTCTATTATGTGCAAATTTCACAGAACATGTAAACGTATTATAAGAAAGCACTACTCAAACATTCATTTTACGATATATTTCGACTGTTTTACTGTCATAGTGAGGTAGGTTAGAAGATACTACAGAAATTATATATTTTATGAACAAATTTTATTATTTTTTGATTTCAATTTTGTAAAACGCTTATAGATTATTAAAATTATAAATTATAAAATTTATATTAAAATAAATTTATAATAAAATATTTTAAAATCTTTAAATATATTTAATATGTATTGAAAAATAATTTATTATTTAAATTTAATTTTCAAAAAATATTTTTTTAAAGAAAAATTAACAAAACTTGTTATATTTACAAAATTTATATATTATAAGAACTTTTTTTTCTTCCAATTTCACCACTGATTATTTTTTCCATTGAATTTATTAAAAAGAAAGCTTGAAGACTATAAATCAGTAATATATCGATGTTTTTTCAAGTGAATTTTTATAAAATTGATTTTTAATAGATTCTTTATAAAATTTTTATAAAAGTGAAAAATTTATCATAATTTAGATGTGGTTTTCAATTTTCGAACCACTTATGTTAACTGCAGTGGCCAAATTGTGTATGATCAACGCAGAATTGCTATAAACTATATAAAAGGATGGTTTATTGTGGATTTAATTGCTGCTATTCCATTTGATATACTAAATATCGTTTTTGAGAATCAGGATCACACAACGGTAAGCGGAAAAATGTTATAAAACAATAATTGATGTTTATATTTAATAATATTTTAAGTATTTACAACTCTTTCACAACCACAAGACATTTTCCACACGTAAAATTATGATTATGTATGTAAAAATAAATTTTTCTAAATGCCTTTTCTTTCTATTAACCTTGTAAATTTTTACAGTTTAAAAACCTTTATGGGAAGACATGGTATGTAACTTCTCTGAATTCCTTTATTCAGTATAATGTTGAAAATGGATTTGACAGATTCACCAGAAAAGTCTGTGGCGATGTTCGACAGGGAATATTAAAATGTAATGGGATAAGAATTTTCCATTACCTTTAATTAATTGAAAGGGAAAATTTCAAAGTTTCTCATGAAAAATAATTTGTGTGAATCCTTATTTATTTATATACATTAGACAATAAACTTTTATTACAAAATAAAACATGTTTCATTACCTCAAATTCCACAGAAAAATAAACAAGCAAATATATTTTTCATTAAACCGATATCGGGTTTCATTATAAATAATGTAACTCTAAATCAAATAAAAAGGGGAAATATAACTTTCTGATTAAATACTTATTATTATTATTATTATTATTATTATTATTATTATTATTATTATTATTATTATTATTATTATTATTATTATTATTATGATTATTATTATTATTATTATTATTATTATTATTATTATTATTATTATTATTATTATTATTATTATTATTATTATTATTATTATTATTATTATTATTATTATTATTATTATTATGATTATTATTATCATATCATTATTATTGTTTAATTTTTATTTTACAAATATTACATAAGTATTCTTTAGTAAAATTCTGTTTCATGACATCACAATACAATATATTTATTTAATATATAATATAAAACTTAAATAAAAAAATATTACCATCTGATTATAATTCATATTCCCATAAATTGGCTTAACTGTTAACATTATAATTTCTATTATAATACAGTCAACTCTCCTATAACGCGATTAATTTGTTCCTCGCTATACGGAAACCGTGTTAAAAAAGAATATAAAAAAGATGCATTTTATGAAAATCACGTTATGAGAAACATAGAAATAAGACAAATCATATTAACTTCGCGTTATAAGGAAATCACTGTCACGTTAAATGAAAAATGCGTTATAAGAAACTGAGAATTTGTACCGAGTTATATGGAATCTTAGAAATAAAGAAATTTTGCACAAATTACCCTAAATGAAAACTGCATCCTCAAAATAAATTATGTACTTCTACCCTTAAATACATTTAAACATAAAATAAATTAAAAGGAATGCTTTATTGATTGTTAATTGCCTAAAACGTCATTGAAATTGAGAAAGATGAAAATCACCTCTTAATTCCAAATATGTACAGACGAAAATTTAAATTCAAAACATCGAATAAGTGTTGCCATAAATGTTTTACGTCATTTAAGTTGTTTGAAAGTCCTTACTTCTCGTTATAGGAGAACAGCCCCAATTTTCACTATGCGTTATAAAAATACCGTGTTATCAAAGAGTTGACTGTATCTTTCATTAAAATTACTTGTCGAAATATATTCTTCTATTGAATATGTTAATTACTTAAATAAAAAAAGACTTTGAAATAATCTCAGTAATTTGAGTTTGGTACTTTAACCCTTTCAATACGATTTTTTTATTTTAATAATTCATGTAATATTTATAACACAAAATATTTATTGCTAATTTAATTTGACGGGAAAAACAAATATTTAAATAAATGATCTGACAAAGGTTTATCCATTCTAAAACGAAAATTTTGAATATATAGGTTATTCAATATTGATGCGACATAATATCCCAATAATTAACACTATTGGGACAAATAAGTCCCATTTTTATTTTTGGAAATTGCTGCACACTAAATAAGTAAAATAAAATTATAAATAGCTTACTGGGCAATTCCGAGCACAGAATATATAAAAACACAGTTAGTAATAAGCGTGACACGTGTCTACTGTTTGTTAGCAACATCTAAAGTCTAGACTGACAAAAATTTATAGAAAAGAAAAAAAGCAGACAGCAAACAGCAACAAAGCACAGGTTTGGACTTGTTTACGAAACTTTGACCGTACAGTACTAAAATCCCAGATCCCAATGCATTTGTAAGCATTTAATTATTAGAAATTCTAGGGGACAATATATCACTACAGTATTGAAAGGGTTAAAGGATATTCTACACGATCATGGGAATGCGTTATTTTTATTGAATTCTTTTTTACTCATTCAATTTTCTAACACCTAATAAAAACAATATCTGTAAATTATAAATACATTTTGACAATGCACATTTCTATTCCAGAAACCTCAAATACATTTGATGAAATTAACCCGGATGCTGAGATTGGCAAGATTGATGCAAAAGATTGATAGATATTACCAATATAGTGCTGTGGTATTGGCATTATTGATAGGGATGTTTGGTCTCTGTGCTCACTGGCTCGCCTGTATCTGGTATTATATCGGAATGCGTGAGTTACACAATAATAATACGAGATTAATTGGTACGGAAATATTTATAATGCTAAATTGTTTTTTTGACTCGCTTATTTTCTACCAGGTTGGATGTATGAATTATCTGAGAAAATTAACAAGCCTTATTCCGCTAATTGGACTGGTGGACCGGAAATATCCAACTATTTTATTACAGCGCTCTATTTTACTTGCAGCAGTTTGACAAGTGTTGGATTCGGTAATGTATCAGCAAATACAGACTCAGAGAAACTTTTCTCAATTTGTGTCATGCTAATGGGAGGTGAGAGCTGGTTATGAAAGAAAATAATTATTCACTAAAAATTCCGGCTCTTTTGTCGAGTTTTAATCAGAAGATAATTGAATTATTTCTTAGCATAAATATAACTATTAGAAATAATTTTGTTTACTTCGGTGGGACTTTTATCTATAATGTAAATATAATCAGTGTTGAAAATAAATAATTCTCGATGAAAATATCTGCAAAATGGTAAGATACAAACTAATTCAAGTTAGGTAGAATTTTTTTCCCAAATAATTTTCAATTAAATAATAATAATAATAATAATAATAATAATAATAATAATAATAATAATAATAATAATTATAATAATAATAAAATAATAATAATAATAATAATAATAATAATTATTATTATTATTATTATTATTATTATTATTATTATTATTATTATTATTATTATTATTATTATTATATTAATAATAACAATGATAATAACCGTAATTGAAATTTATAAAATCATTTCATTAAAACACTTAATAAACGTAGCTTAAAAATGATCTTTATCAAAATAAATCTAGAATTAAATTTGATTATTTAATTCGTTAGGATTCTTTAAATGCGAGATTTAATGATCTAATTTTTAAAAAAATACAGAAATTTTTTAACAAGATTTAAATATTCTTATTTTTCATTCAATGAACTACTTTCCTAATTAGTCTTTTCAATGTATTTGCGACAGAAATAAACCCGCAATTAATTTGACATATTGTATGGATAAAAGTATAGTCATAGATTGGAGAAAATATGTATTTTTGTACGATTTGTAACTATAAATTTTTTGTCCCATTGCGCATCTGTAAATACTGGTCAGCCACTAACCACTGGCTATGAATAAAATTTGCTTCATTTTGAGATTAATCTTTTGTAAACGTAAAGATAATGTTGATTTATCTCAATTTAGGAATGTATATAAAATACCAGAAATGTTTAACACAAAAATAATTTATGTAGGAAGAAAAGAGACATAATATGAACTATAAAAGCCGCTATACAGTAGCATTAAATAATACTGCTGGTGATGCTAAAAATAAGACAGTGATAATATTCAAAATCTTTATTCTTGATGAAAAAGTTTATTTTTACATCCAGAATCCTTTTTAATTTAAAGAAGCTCTTCTCTTCGGGAATAAACTATTATAATATTTATTAGGGCCAGTTTACAAATTTCCTTTGGTAACACTCAAAATTTATTTTACACATGTATACACTTTTCTCTCTACATCAATGGTATGAAATTTATTAAATAGACTTTTTTATTTGAGTGATAAAGGGTAACCTTTGATAAAAATAACAGTTTATTTTCTCGAATTTGGCAACAGAATGTATATTTGTCAGGTAAATGGTTGTTTGATGAAGTATTTACAGTCCTTGGAAGTGCAACAATTCATCAGAAACAACTTTGTGTAGAAAATATAAAAATTATATTTTTATCACTAAATGTTACATCATTAATTCAAAGTATTATTGTTAGTTTGAAAAAAAATTAGAAAATACTAGTCGTAGAAGCTCTTTAAAAAAGCGAAACATGATAAAGAAATTCAGACTTCTGTAATCATTAATTCATGGAAAACATAAGGGAAGACATTGATAATGATACAAATAATGAAGAGAAAGAAACGAAAATATTGTTGAAAAACAGTGTAATATTGAAGTGTTTAAAACATGATGCAAAAGAAATGCAAGAATGGAGAAATTCTGATAAATTACTAGAAAATGATAATGAAAATTTAAACATCTTAAATTTCAAATAAACGTAATTAAGATCGTTTATCAAAATCGCCTGATGTCACTGACGGAAACAAGATTAAATATTGTGGAGATCATTATACGCGAGACTGCAATTTAATGTTTTGAATAGTAAAAAAATAACTTGACAAACTTGTATTTTTGAGAAAATTACGAGTTATTGCACTGGTAAAATACATTACAAGGTTTACGAGACAACTTGAAATTACTAAATTTCTAAAGAAATTGGTATATATTAAATAACAATTCAATAATTTACTATTTTCAAAAGTTTTAAATGCTTTTTAGATTCTTTTAAATGTAAATGCTTTTGTACTTTATCAACAACAATTCACATATCCACAATTTACAACAAAAACTATTTAAAAACATTCAAAACAAAAGTGTTTACATTAATTTACTGATTTAACTAGTTTTTCGACATTGCTTTACACATTATACGTTCTCAATAATTAACTAAATATTTTAATGAAATTTTAAAATCAGACATGCCTAATTAACTCATACCGAGTCATACAGCACTTATTGTGCTCACTAAGTATTGTTCAATACCTTTGGTCAATAATATTCATGATAATATACTCAACTTCAGAGATAATGGGAAGTCTATTCAATGTATGTGGCATTACATACATTGCATGTAAATTTATCAAAGAGATTACAACACAATCCAACAGGAGTTTTCAATATATTAATAAACATATATCGTACTTTACGTGAATGAGACACGATTGTATCATTTAAACTCCACAACTGCTTGCTTATCTTTCTCATTATCTGTAAAACCTTCTGAGTATGACAATATCAACACAACTATTAGATTTATTTACCTCACTCTCTAACTGATCGACATCAGTCAAATTACTCCCAGACGTCTTCAAAACTATAGGTAAGTAAAATAGGTTTTATAAACATTTTATATTCGTTTCAGTTTGATTATTACCATAATTCTGACTGCATTCCACAAATATGGAAATCAGAACTTGGATCAACCACTGCTTCATTTTTTTAATTATTGCAGATTTTATTTAAAAAATAGTGTAATTTATCGATAAAAATAAGAAACCAATCTTAAAACTACATGTTTATTTAAACAACTTTGATCTAATCATTTCATGAAATTAAAGATAACGCACTAATGTAGAAATAGATGGAAAGTGAACTAAATAAAATAAAAGAAGTTTAGTTTCTTCAAATCTCGTAGTCAATGCCAAATTCGGCGAACGAAATTTAAAATGATATTTAAAATAAAAAAAAATTTTAAATTAAATCCAAATAACGAAAAAGTTTTGCGTTTAAAGAAAAATACTTTAAATTTATTGAATTAATAGAGGAAATAATTTTCTATTTTTTTTTCAAATCTGACAAATAATTATCAACTCGGCGTATAAAATAGAGAAAATTTAATTAAATCTTCAACACTGCTTTGTAATGAGTTTTGAAGCGGGAAACTTTCTGCTTTTAACACATATTTGTTTTATTTTTTGTGGAAAGTAGAAATGATTTTTTCGTTGATTTTTGACTTTTCCATAATAATAATAGTAATAACAAGGACTATCTTATAGTCAAAAATATTTTCATTAAATACATTATTCGCAGCAAAAGGCTTTATAATAATAATAATAATAATAATAATAATAATAATAATAATAATAATAATAATAATAATAATAATAAAATAATAATAATAATAATAATAATAATAATAATAATAATAATAATAATAATAATAATAATAATAATAATAATAATAATAATAAAATAATAATTATTATTTATTATAATGATAAAAGTTGTCTAGGGATAATTTCAATTTCTTTGAAATTTAGTTTAATTATTGCACAATTTAACTCAACGAATTGTTTAAAGAACATAATCAAATTTTCAAACGATAAATTAAAAGAGAAATTATAATTGAGGTGTTTTATTGTCTATGAAGTTGAATAAAAACCTGTGAAAAAGAAACTTTTCAACATTTTAATTATAACGAAAATTTTTTGTAACAATTAATTGAATTAAATTTAATGTTAAATAAAATAGAAAGGAATTTAAAATTTTTTACCAATTGAAGTTGAGTAAATATTGAAGATAAAGAAACAAATAATGTGAATATTTAATTATTTATGCCTTTGGGTGAATTTCTTGACAGCAGCCTTAATACTCGTTTTGTGTTTGCATTCAATAATTTATAATATTCAAAAACAATTGATAAGCATTTAGTTTATTTTATCATTCAATTTTATTTATTAAAAACAAATTCAAAAATTAATATATTTCATTTTTAATTCTCACCGTGAAAAATTTGGTGAATGCATTATAAAAATATAAAATTCATTTAAAATTTATTTTATTTTGGATTAGTATTATTGAAATTGAGTTGTTTTAAAATGAAATACATTTAGTTCATGAGTTGTCTTTTATGTTAAATTAATAAAAGAACATCATCAATTATTAATTTTATTGAACAAAAACCTACAAACAACTTTATACGTATCTCTGAAATTGCTAATGTTAATTTTAGAAATGATGAATAAATTTAGGATAAAGCTATTTCATATTTATAATTATACATCAAAAACTTCTTCATTAGAGGCGTTTTCCCATATATTGTTTGAAATTATCTTTTGCAATTAGAAACATTCTTAGCTTAAGTTATTGTCATTGGTTAATTATGACTACTCGAGTATGTGTGCGCACACTTCTTCTTGTTTGGAGTTTGATTATTTTTGGTGATTTGGATTCTTCTGGAATTTAGTTTTGGACTTTATGATTTACCTTTTCATTTAGTTTAAAAAGGAGGCTTTTGTGTGAATTTTTAAAAATAAAAGTTTCTGGAGTTTTCAATTTTAATTATGAATCAACGGGAACTAAATGAGCGTGTTAAATAGTTTAATTCAAAGAATGGAAATGGCTTCATTAGGGTTCGCAATGATTGTAGCTCTAAGATGTCTTTGTTCATTTTAAATTTATTGCAGCCGGCAATTTAATTTCAATAACTGATTGAGAAGTTTTTTTCTATATTTCCAAAGCTGAAAAATTATGCTAGAGACATTTATTGCACCAATGATGTATGTTGCAATTCAAACAGTTCTTTCTTTGTACGCTTCAGGTTGTACCTCGGATATCTTTCTGGACTCTAGTGATCCTATATCTCGTACAATGACAATTTCTGAAAGTTACGTGTTACTTCATGTTATTTGTAGAATTACTTTAGCCGGAAGAGACTTATAACAGCATGATGAAATGCGATGCAGATTTTAGTAAATATTTATATAGCAATACAGTCATATCGATACATTTGATAATGTATCCTGATGTTGCTGATCGTATGCATAAAGAAATATCAACCTTGGTTCCATTATCAATGACAATTAAACAGTCATGTTCAAAAGAAAACTCCTTACGTGACTTGTAACAAAGTCTTATCAGTCAATTATAATGACGCAAGTTGACTAATTTCATATTTCAGCACCCCCTCAATATAATACATCCGAAATACGAGTTTTCCCATTAGTGTAATTATTATGTTTTCTTCCAAAACTATTTTAGTCTTCAAATTTAGAATGAGGAATTGTGAACCATAGTTCCAAGTCAAACACGATTGTCGAATGAATTATTTTCTTATTAGTTCTGATTAAAGGAAAAACCAAATGAAACTGCTAAATTTAATAATATTTTAATTTTTTGTTTTGATGTCTTTTCAGAATATAAAAAATGTTAATTTCTGTGTGAATGTTAGATACGTTTTATGTCTCGCCATTTGTGTGTTACATTTTGGAAAAGAAGAAAAGAATTCACTAATATTTACCAAATAAAGATAGAAAAGAAAATACTTGCAATATTATTTAAATTCAGAAAATTATTTTTAAGAATCGAAGAGAAAGTAAAAAATATGTTCTTAAAAAGAAATAATTACCAACATTATCGAAATGGATTTAAATACAGTTGTTTTTGCCCTTGTTGTTAAAAGGTAGATTTTTTATATAAGAAGTCAAAGAAGTCATTAACAAATTTATTTAATTTCAAAATCTGATCATTGGCAAATTGAATATTTAAACAAATTCCATTAGAATGATTTTAGATATCTTTTTTTACATTTCTAGATTAATATTAATAAATTAAATCATAAATGACTAATATAATTTTAAATATTTAATTTAATAATAGTTGATTTTAAATATGACAAATAATTGACTGACAATTAATTTAATATTAAAATTTCTTATAGAAAAAGATCTAATACCAATATTCCTGAAACCGAGATTCTGGTAATACCGACCAAAAATAATTACCAAAATAACTGAATTGCCGAATCTCAGTATTGGTCGAATCATTATTAATAAGGAAGCTTTAAAATGGGGTTTCAAATTAATTATTATTTAAAACAGACCTAAATCCGTTCTTGGATAGCGTATTAATGTGCTACTAAACAGAATTAAAGGATATAAAAATTATTATAAATATTACTAGAACAAATATTCTCGACAATGTTGAATAATTTTCCTTTCCCAAGTGTCTTGCAAAGAACATAAAAATGTTTATTTCATTCCTTAAATTTACTTTCAATCGTAACTTAAAAATACATAGTAACACAGTAATAACAGTACATTTCATCGGAGGCGTACTGAGTACTAAATACGTTGTGCGTTTAGTCGTGGGACATAATTTATTTTATCATCTTTCGTCGGGATATATGTTCCAATATTTAGCTATAACCGTGAGTTATTAAAAACCGACTATTTAGCCCTATAATAAGTGCTACAGTAGTAAAAAAAATTAGATGGTATACCGTATATCTATTTTAATACTTATAAAGTACATTGCCTACAAAACCGTAACATAATGTGGGAATTGCACCATAAATTAGAATGTGAAACTTCAATTTATGTCTTTAGATCTTCATCCGATATGAAATTGTGAAAATAATCTTCATAGATTTTACACGTACACACTTTTCACTTCTTTTCTGATAATAAACAATGTTTTACCAACCAAAATCTTAAGTATTTAATTGGTTGAAACTTTTCAATTGACGGCCCATTAGAATTTATAAGCAAAAAACCGACTCTAAAAACAATTACGATTTTTATTCATTATTCTGCATCCAATTTCGCACCAAGCAACCAAAAAGGGTAAAGTGGAATTTTTAGGAAAGTAGAGTGATTTAGTATAACTTCCAAAGAGTGCATATTCCAATAGCATAAAACAATATTATAACTTTAGGCGGTCAAACAGTTTTAAAAATATTTTTGACTTATTAACTTTTCATATATCACATAAATTCGTCTTTTGAAAAAGATTGTTTTTGTATAATGACGCGTGTATGAATCATGCAAAAAGAAGTCACTTTTACTATGAAATTTAGATTTTTAAGTAGAATATGTATATTAAATGAACTCAAAATAAATAAATCAGTTAACAGGAAAATAAAACTAAGTACATTATTCAAATGAACCACAGCAACCAACACATATCTTACATTACAATCATGACAGAGTACAAAAATAACCACCCAAAAAATATTAAAATGTATTTATTCCTTGATGATGTGTATAATTCTCATTAATTAATTCTTATATTTTAACATAAATAAATCATAATATCGTAATTAATCAATAAATTTCACCTTTTATTTTTTTCATTGTTTTTTAACAAATATATCAAAAAAAATTAATTAGAAAATTTTAATAAATTTTTATAAAAAAATGAATTTTTAAATCAATAAAAATATAATAAATGTTTATTATTTATTTAAAAGGTGAAATTGGATCTTGCATTTCTGATTATATTGAAAAGTATTAATTAAATTAAGTGCTTATTAATTTAAAAGAAATTCCTAGATAAAACGAATGAATAAGAAAAAAGGTAAATGTTGATAATATTCTAATAAACAAATGAATATGTGTTATAATTACTCTAAATTATTACTGTTATTATAATTACATTTTCTACTCTATTAATTATAGATTTTGTAAACAGAAATTTGCAATTTAATTGCAATTATTCGTTTGTTAATTTTGTTTATTGAATTTAAATTTTGTGAATCTAGAATATTTTTGTTTTAATGAATCCGGCTTTAAGTTCCAAACAATTACTTTTGTTTAAACTGAGTGAAAAAGGAAATCTATAATCAAAAGAATTTTAATCAATAAAACTCAATTTTAACAAAATTCTGTACTTTATTGAACAACAATAATTTTAAATCCATTTTGAAGTTTAAAACTAAAATCTAAATTTTATTTTCCTTTTTATTCCTTATCATGAGAATTTTCCTACTTTTGTTTTTAATTTGATTTTTTGATATATCAATTTGAGGTTTTTTGAATATTCATTTATATTTTATGTTTGGTTTCTTTTTAATTAATAGTAAAAGTCATTTTTCCTAGTAAAAACTAATCACAAGCAAATAGACTCCATTTTGGTAGACAATGTTCAAACCGAAGGAAACAAAATTGGGTCTTTGCCAAATTGTAAAAACAATAATCTAGTAATTCTATTTAATACTAGACCTACTAATATATCAAAATGACAAATTTCACCTTTTTTGGTGTAAATTTATTAACACTTTATATGTATTATTGTAAGTAATTATGATGATTTTTAGTATGTTAAACAATTAAATGATAATATAATCCTTTTGATGCGAAGTATATATTTAATAAAATGAAAAGATTTTTGACTATAAAAACAATCCTTATCAATCCTTTATTTAATTTATATTTCGCGGCAAAAAGCTTATATTATTGTTTAACATTTAATTAATGTTGCTACCAAGAAAACAACACTTTAGATTTTTAATATGGTATTGAAATAATTAAAAATATTTTTTTATTTTCGATTTAAGTACATTAATTTTAATGATATGCTTAACTTATACGTAAATATACCAATAAATTCTGGTAGTCCTAGTGTTAAAAACATCAAAAATAATTTTAATGCAAAGATTATTTTAAATTAAATATTGATATTTTATGTCATTATACAAAATGGGATTCGAATTGCCAATTTCTTTTCCACTGATAATTCATGATGCCAGCCGAATAAATAATTTGGTATCTCTACTCAGACTTTTGTCGTAAATTCTGGTAATATATAAAGTTAAACCTTGCTTGATTTCAAATTCCTTAAAACCAGACCGACATATATATATATATATATATATGTGTGTGTGTCTAAAAGCATATATATTTATACTACGTGACATTTATAGCACATATTCAAGCAGGAAATCGTTTAAACACCTGCCTAAAAACATTTAATTACCCCCGAAACCATTACAAACGGTGAAAAAATGATCTATTAATTGAAAGAATTTTTTTCATTGGGAATATTTCTTATGATAATGTTCAAATTTTATTAACCGCTCTTACTAATAGTCAAGAGATTAATTTTAATTACATATTTATTAGATATTCTGAAATCTCATCTGAATAATTAAATTAAATTCTAACTAATTATGGAGGCTTTATTACCCGTTGAAAAACAAAAGAAATTGACAAAATACTTTGATAAATAATTTAATTTGTTTAAATCTGACATCTGAGATCATATGAGAATTTGAAAATCCAAACAATGTCAGCACTATTACTTGTTAATCTTTGTTGAAAATTATTTTGATTTCATAAAAACAATCTTTTTAACATGCTGCCACCAAAGAGGGATATAGTAACTTCTCAATGGGGGTGGGCATTACAGAACACTATTTACATGAGTGGAAGATATTTTAATAATTACCCTAAATTGTGTTAAAATTGCTATAATTCCTTATCCTTTAAATGTTATCATATTATGATAAATATAATAAGCATATAATTGTCATGTCAAAACTATTATTTAAAAATACCATATTATATATTTATTTTTATCGGAGTGTAAAAATAACACTGATATCGTAAATAACGGGAAGTCTTTACTAAGTCTTATGATGGTCTACTTATCAAGCTCATGTTCTAATCCAAAGAGTAACAAAAGTAGGGATCCACATATAAGTACTACCATATAAATGCTATATATGTATATATTCAAAAGATACCAAAATATAATAGCAGTTATAAATTAATCTATTTTTTTTGTGCTTAGGATATTTTTGTTTCAATGTGCTTTTTACAAAATGTCACAGTTTAACTTAAATTTATTGCATTACTATTTTCTACTGCTTTTCCATATTTGAAAAAGGGAGTGTCAAAGATTGGTGTCAAATAGAAAAACATTCATTTATTTTCGAAATTTAAGTGAAGATAAATGAAATTTTATGTTAATAGTAGGTAGTATCGTATTATAAAGTTGGATTTTATTCCTTATTCATTTTTATCAGATACCTTTCTTACACTAAACAATTGTGTACGAAATTTCTGTTATTTTGTAAATACATTTAATTCACAATGAAAGATAAATAAATAATATATCACGCTAAATTGTAAAATTTTAGTGTTTACAATACTTTTCTAAATCAAAATCGCAAAAACTATGATAATTAATTCATCTTTCTTTCGAAACAGGAATTAATTTCAGCTTAAATCGAACAATAAATTTCAAAATATTAACATTTTACTTTAAAATATTTCACTTTTTTAATATAAATTAAAATTTTATTTGAATATTATTAATTTTATAAATTTTCCCAAAAACCAATTTAAAATTGATTAATTTTACTTTTGACAAAAACTAAAAAATTAATTTAAAAATTAATTAATTAATTTAGTTAATTAAATTATATTTTAATAATAGTTTATTTTTATTAATTTTTCATTTTATCCTATTTTTAAAATGTTTTATGATTATTTAGCACTGATGCACGCGGCAATATTTGGTAACGTAACTGCTTTGATTCAACGGATGTATTCGCGCAGAACTGCTTATCAATCAAAACATCGAGACCTAAAGGAATTCATTCGCACTCATCGAATTCCAAAAAAATTAAAGCAAAGAATGTTGGAGTTTTTTCAAACAATGTGGGCTCTAAATCACGGAATCGATGTAAACGATGTACGTTTAAAGATATGTTATATTTTAATAATAAAATTTAATTAAAAAAATCCCCAAAATTGTACATGTAGTACTTCAACAGTTAGAAAATATAAAAAATATAAATACAATAAACATTATGGTTGATTTATACAAGCTATGATAAACAGCAACAAACAGGTTCTACCAAATAATACATAATAAAATATTTATACAAACCTAACATAAACACGATAATAATTATATATAATTATTTATATTATCATGGATTACTATATAATTTATATTGTTTTATATTGTTTTATATTGTTTTATATTGTTGATCCCAGGGTCAAGAATGTCATCAATCTTTCAAATTGTATAAAATGTTTCGAAACAAAAAATTAACTTAATGTTAATATTGTTTCTATTATTGTTTCAGAACTAAACTGTTTTTATAAAGTCTTTTGAGAATGTGCTCAAATTCTGGTTTGTAATCATTTTCAAAATAACATAACTTATTATTATTATTGTCATTACTTTGTGATGGAAAGACAAAACAGGTACAAAATGTGTCTTTGATTAAAATGTGTAGGAAATTTAGAAGGTATTACATAGTAAAAATTATGTATTTAGATTATTATTATTACTATTATAATAATAATTATTTATTATTATTATTATTGTTATTATTATTATTATTATTATTATTATTATTATTATTATTATTATTATTATTATTATTATTATTATTATTATTATTATTATTATTATTATTATTATTATTATTATTATTATTATTACAATTATTTTTATTATTACAATTATTATTATTATTACAATTATTATTATTATTATTACTTATATTATTATTTTTATTTATTTTTATTAATCTGATCTTTCTTTTATCACAATTTAATTCATTCATTCACCATTCACCAGAAATTGTTGCAATAATTTTTCAAAAATAACGCCATTTTTTGATTTTTACAGTTTGACTATCTATTAACTATCCCATGGTCAAATTTCAAAAATGTGAATTAATAAACCATTTCCTTTCAAAATGTAATTTTATTAAAACGACTATAAAATTATTTCATAAACTTTTATTATAATATTATATTTTGTGTCGAAAATTGTCAACAAAATATTTAATATTTGTTAATCGTAATGGAATTAACATCAAGAATTTTCTGTTATTACCAAACATTTTCAATTTTGAAAATATTTTCCCGACATTGAAATATTGATAAAGTCCCAATTAATGGTTCAGTACTAATGGTGTGAATATTTGCTTTCTACCTCTATTTCCTTTATCAACTCAACCAAAATTTGTCAGTAATAATCGTGTTTGTTTTCGATTTTGTTTTCGTCTGTGAATTTGATATATTTAATATCTTTGGTATAAATAATGCTTTATGCCGAGAATTTTTGAAATTGGAATGATTATCAATTTTTCACTTATGAAAATTGAGAAAATTGTTTTTGAAATATTTGTTATTATTTTTGATATTATTTTTATTATTTATTATTATTATTTTAGTATCGTAAGATAATATAATAATAATGTATAATAAATAAATTATATAATCAAGTTACTCTGACCTCGATGTTTGATGACTGATGTAGGAATGCTTTTGTGTGTAATTAAGTGAAATAAGTATGTATATGATTTCTATCAATAATATCGTTTATATTAATAATTTACCCTTTTCTAGATTACGCATAGGATGTACTATAAATATTTATATAATTGCATGTCGCGATTTAGAGTTTCGTAAATAAATATTGTAATTGTAAATATTTTAAACCATAATTTTAAACTTTATTACCATTATATATTATATTATTTTATTATATTATTATTTATTTATAATAACTAATATTAATACAAATAATAATAAAATTAATAATAATATTTCTTTAGTAGGAATATTCATTTTCTAGCTGTCAAATAAACATAATTTACGAGGTACCTTACACATTTTGAAAAAAAGTGTCCTAAACTACACGAAAACTTAATTAGCTCTGTAAAATATGTTGAATCAAGCATAAACAAACGAAATTACAAATTTGCTAAGATAATGCCAAAAAATGATTAATTACAAAGATTCCTACATTTAGGTAGATTTTTGAGCAAGTTTTTAGACGATTCAATAACTAGAAAGTAGTGACTTTTTAAATTTTTGTTCACGGGCTAATTAGTTTTAAAAAATTTTCGAAAAGGTTTTTATTAAAATTATATTTATGTAAATTTAAAAATAAATTGATAATGTAGTGCATACTGAACCTCACTGATATTTATACAGTTACCATTTAATATTATTTTTTTTAAATTATTTAAGTTAATAATTGTATATTAAATTGATTGCAAGTGTAGTTTGTTTAAATAATGGCGATTTTAACTAAAAACAAAAAGAACATGCCTACTTTACTCAGACATAGAGCAACAAACAAAATGCCATATTATTCCGATTTAACATCAACAAACAAAATCCCTTGCAACTACAAAAAATCCAATTCAATCTACAACGCCGAGCCGAATACCAACGAATACGTCAATACAATTTCAAATAACGATGCAAATTTGATGATGGAATATGTTAAATGCAATCAAATTTTGAAAAATATTAGATTTCCAATTTACTTATTTTCCCAGTTATTAGCTTTTTACTGACTGGAGCCAAAAATCTAAATTAAAAAATTTCAAGAGCCACAATTACACAATAAAAAATATTTTCCCGTTTTTTAAGATAAAATTTATTTCATTTATTCTTTTTTTAATATATAATTATTTGCTCGTAGATGCAGTATGTGTTCTGACGACGAATTTTTGAAAATCAGGTTCATAGCTTGTTAATGCCGTTCGAATTAGCTCTGTTAAGTGCTCATTTGTTAGCTGCGAACGGTGTTTTGATTTAATAAATTTCATTTTTGAATACAGCGATTCGCAGCAATAAGTAGTACCAAATATTGAATTAATTTACAAGCTGCATTAATGTTGCATTATGTCAGTTAAAAACATTAAATCATGTAACCAATTATCATCTTCTAATTGTGGATAAGACTTTTTCTTTTCTTTAAGGAAATCAGTAACAGAGCCGATTAAATCTACGAAACGGCTTAAAAATTGTAAGTGGATAACTATCTTACAAGGCAATAAAAAGGTAAGTCATTGGGATGGTCTTCCAGATCCAGTTCTTTAAGAAAGTTTTGAATTGGCGATGGTTCTTTGAGCTTGTTCGGATATAATTGACAATTTTTAGAACAATTTTCATTACATTTTCATATTTAAAATATTTTGCTACCAAATGTTAGCGGTGAATAATATAATGAATTGATAGGAAATCTGGAATTTTTGGATCACTTCTTAAAAAACCGATAAGACCTATATTTTTATCTAACATTGCAGGTGCTCCATCGGTTGCTACACTGACGAGATTTTTAAGAGGTATACCAGTATTTGCTAATATTGTATCAAGTGCATTCTTAATATCGATCCCGCGAGTTGTGTCTTTAACTGCTACTAAATCTAGAAATTCTTGTTTTACTGTAACATCTACAGATACATAACGAAAAAATACCACTAATTCTGGATTGTCTTGAATATCCGTAGATTCGTCAAGAGTTAAACTGAACGCTACACTGTTCTTCGGATCTAAAATCTTTCCAACTTCCTGTATATTTTTCTTAATAAATTCACCTTCGGTATATCGACGTTTCGCACGAGTAATATTCCAAGATATAGCAAAACTAACCTCGGTCGATCTTTTAGCTTCTGTACTGAACGACAACAATACTGTCTTTTGATTACATAGCTCAGATTTTAAATCACATAATTTCTTTGCCCTTAAGTTAGATTTTTGTGTATATGTAGATATAAACTTACCGTGGTTTTGCTCGTAATGCCGTTTTAAGTTGCTAGCTTTATGTTGAGCGAGCGATTGCCTGCAGATAAGAAACAATGGTTTTCCATTCTTGTCGATGAAGCCATATTCTTCTTCCCATTCAAATTTGAAGCTTCGATTTTCTTCTTTATATATTCGCTTCATATTCATAAAATAGTAAGATTCTACAAGTCAAAGCATATTTTTTAAATAAAAAATAATTAATTTAAAATTTTAATAAAATTACAATAGTAAAATTGAATATTTGCTTTATTTTTATAATTATTGTTAAAAATAGACAAAAATAATAACTTTATATAAGTAACAACTTTATACTTAAAAAACTCAAATAACACTTTACTATCGTAACAAAAAAAAATTCACTTAAAATTTGGTTTTCGGTTCGATAGCCAGTAGTTGTCATGACAATGTTAGAACGTATTTACGCGTTAATTATTTCAACAGGCTATAAATATTTTCAAAAGTTGAATCTAGTTGGAATTGCACTCAAGACACAAATATAATTTCACACAATTTTAATATTAAGTAGAATATATTGCAATTGTATGAAGAATTTTGATCTAATTTACTAGAAAAAAATTATGTGTATTTAATTTTTATGAAAAGCTTTCTAAAAAAATAATTTTAATTTAATTTTAACAATATTTCTCTAGAGCGGCATGCGGCTCGCCAGTCATGGTTTGGCCATGTATGATATATGCCCATTAGGGGTGTGATTTAAAAAAAATTGAAATGTATTGTACCACTATGATTTTGTGATGAGTATTTGTGTAAAATGGCAATCATTTCTCTATATTCTAAAAAAAGGTTTATCTAAAATTACGAATTTAAAATATAACTGATAAATAAAGACAAAAACGACACTAATTACTGATATTTATTTTTAAATACATCAAGGTCACCTAATATTTCATAATAGAAACCTTAAATTTAATGTTCTTTCCGACTTACATAAGTCCTTCAAATCCTCTAGCACATTGATTGCCCTCTAGGAACCTATGTTGGATCGAGGTGTGTCTATTGGTGACGGTTTATACCTAATCTTTTTGCTTAATTATACTTCTCACAAATACCAATCAGCATTTCATAGGAACTAGGCTCATATTTCTGGTCTCTAAACCAAAAGAAGGTCCACTTTATGACGAATTCACAGGCATCCACCATTCTTTGGTCGTCTTGTGTTCAGACTTCTGTAATCATTAATTCATGGAAAACATAAGGGAAGACATTGATAATGATACAAATAATGAAGAGAAAGAAACGAAAATATTGTTGAAAAACAGTGTAATATTGAAGTGTTTAAAACATGATGCAAAAGAAATGCAAGAATGGAGAAATTCTGATAAATTACTAGAAAATGATAATGAAAATTTAAACATCTTAAATTTCAAATAAACGTAATTAAGATCGTTTATCAAAATCGCCTGATGTCACTGACGGAAACAAGATTAAATATTGTGGAGATCATTATACGCGAGACTGCAATTTAATGTTTTGAATAGTAAAAAAATAACTTGACAAACTTGTATTTTTGAGAAAATTACGAGTTATTGCTATAATTCAATAATTCACATTTCAATTCAACGAATTCACACGCATCCACCATTCTTTGGTCGTCTTGTGTCCGGGCAGTGCAAAAAGTCAAAAAGCAGGTAAATGGCACGAGAATTCCATCTTTCATTCGAGAGGTTAGGAAGTCTAACAGATAAGTTTCCATAATTCCACAAGCTCAACGGCTAAGACGTTTATCCTTTTCTTCTTATCTTTTATTTGCTGATTCAAGCATCTGAATCTTCATAAAACAATTTCTACAGTAGGCATTTTGTTGAGGATAGTCATTGTTTCCTGAAAGTGATATTTCCTATTTTTGAAGCTGTGACCAAAGCGCTCTAGGTTTTCCGTCCATATCTTTTTATTACCTTCACTTGGGATAGAATAAATTCATCTGTAAGATAAAAATAAAATATTTCGTTTATAATTATAAATAATATCCCTTTACTTTTATTTATATTAAATGATCAAATATTCTTAAATTTAGTGATTATTGATTATTTGAACAAAAAGTAATTACTAAATTTATAAATTATTATTAACAAATTAAATTTTAGATTTCTTAAATAAAAAATAATAAAATTTAAGACACAGTAATGATTTAGACAATAAAATGACATTAGAATTACAAATTTTCTTTTGTTAATTGTGTAATAATAAGTAATTTTATAAAATTAGTTCGGAGGGTGATATTTTTTATAAAACTGTATTCTTTTATTGCAATTTTCGTTAATAATACATGAAAACTCATTGTATGATAATGGCGGTATACAAAATTTGAAAAATATCACATGCTTAATGTCCATATATGGGTCTATTAGAGACTTTGGTGTTATAAAGTCTATATTATATTCATAACTTTGGATACTCAGGTATTTTATAATATATTAAATATTATTCTAAAAATATTCTTTTACCTTTCACACTTTATAATTTCAAATCTTTTTAAGGTACTCAAAGATTTTTCCGAAGGACTCAGAGGTGACATTGCTATTCATTTAAATCGAGAGGTTCTTGGTCTCAAAGTGTTTGAGAAAGCCAACCAAGGTTGTTTGAAAGCTTTGGCACAAAAAATAAAAACAGCTTTTTGCACCCCAGGAGAATATCTAGTTCACACAGGTGATATACTTCACTATATTTACTTCGTTTGCAGCGGTTCCCTTGAAATTTTAGAAAATAATGAGGTTGTCGCGCTTTTGGGTTAGTTTTAGAAATATTCATACGATTAAGTTATGACAATTAATTTAAAGGTAAAAACGATTGGTTCGGAACTTATGTGGATCATTTGCAATCATACAGCGTAATTCGATCAAGGTGCGATGTTAAAGCCCTTACTTATTGTGATCTGCAATGCATTGAATTAGCTGGAATTCAGAATATATTCCTTTTATATCCCTCTTTCAAGGCAGTTTTCTCAAAGTTCTTATATCAGGACCTTTCTTTTAACATCCAGGAAGGAGCGGTTAGAGAAGTTTTATACTAAGTGATTATTTATAAAAGTAGATTGATTAGAGAGCGAATAAACTTTGATTATAAAAATTTTAAAACAATTTATTTGTTAGAGCCAGGCTCTTAGTCTTAAAATATTGAAAATTATTATTAGTGAATAGATTATAAATTCACTAGTAAATAGATTAAAAAATTAATAAAAATTATGAAATTGAAGTTATTTTTAAGTAAAGTAATTATTAAAAAATAAAATATAATAAATGTTTAATAAAAAATCAACCATATAAAACATAGTTTTTGAAACTCTCTATATTTCACTCTCTTAATTTATAATATATTATATATTATATATTGAAAAATGTCAACTCGAAATCTCCATAAGGAAATTGTTCATACTATTTTGCACTTTAAGTACCCATATGGACATAAGGTTCAAACTTATATAGCATATTTTAGATATAATTACGTTATCTCTTTAATCCGAAGTTAATCAATAAACAAGAATTTATATTGAAATAAGGAAATAACACTAGATTTGACATCAATAATTTTTAATTAAACCACTTACCGTGATCGGATTGATCTGCAATAAACATAATTTACATTTAGTTAAAATCATAAAATTATATGATTACTATTCCCTAGTGATTTATGTAATTAAAATATGTAATTATTAATAAATCGAGTTAGTGACATTTATTTGATATTAAAAACAAATTTCAATCAATCAATTTGCTTTTACTTTCATTTTATTTCTATATTTTCTATTAACCTTTCGAATGCGTACAGTGCCTTTAAGTGCTAGGCTAGAGAAGTTTTTGGTATCGCCCCAAGTCTACCGATGCTTAGCTTACATCAACGTCTTTAGTTGCCATTAATTGTATAGAAAGAGTTTCATGATTAAGATTCCTTCATCTGTCCCTACCTTTCGCTTGTTGCGATTTGTTTCTGAGCGTTATTTTTCTGTTTTCTATTAATTGTTCAAAATTATTTGACATGCCTTTATAATATCTTCATTTAATTCAACTGGTTCCATTATTACTTTGAATTTATAATTTCATTAATCACAAAGGTCGCTTGGGGTTCAACGCGCATCGTACAATTGCAAGTGCAACAAGTACAATCACTGGGTCCCCTATTTTTTTGGAACTCCCAAATATTAAATACATTAAAAAAAATTTCCAATTGCAAAAACATATCACGAATTGAAAGAAAAAAAACAAAGATGAAAATTCAAAATACGTTTAACTTTCAAACAAATCTAGTTGATTACAATTGATTACAATGATATAATTGATCGATTTACTGGCAAAAGAGCTAGAAAAATTGCTAAATTGCTAAAAAAATTGTATTATTTTTTTAATTAAAATCAATAAAAATGAATGTAATAGAATTAAAAAAAATTTTAGTGTCTGCACAGGGCCCCCAGTGTTATGGTTAATTTTCATATTTATCAAACAAATAATAAATGAAATTCTTTAACCAGTTTCGGTATGGTTGGAATTTCATTATTCTTTGATAATTATCAAACTTTTGACAAATTCTTGAGTTTTAAAGGATTTTTCCTTCGTTTTTGTATTATTTTTATTATTGACTTTTAATATTACTATTAACCTTCAGCAAAGTTTTTTTCTTTTTTCACTTTGAATCGAATTAGATTTTATTTGAAAAATTCTTTTTAATCAGTTTCTTTTTTCTTATTAATTCGAGTTTCATTCAAACATTTCATTTTTCATTTTAAGGATTAAAACAATAAACTTTTAATTCTGATCAGATGTAAATTTTTAACTAATTTCAATATTTTATAGAACCATAAATTTGACTGTGACAGTTCTGCGAATTCAGGAATCGCAGTCTTGCCAAGCATATCAGAGGATGATGATGAATATTCTATAGAAAGTGAAAGTTGTCTGGAAAGTCCAGTTCACAGTGAAGAAAACACATGTTTAATACAAGAAGCCACCAATAGTGATCATATTGTAAATTCTTTGAAACAACAGAAACAAAATCAGTAAATTATATAGAATTTAATTTAATTCTCAGTTATAATTGTAAATTTTGATAAATTTCTAGGAAAACTAAAATTAAAAGAAAACAGGCATCAAATGAACTGTCTGTCAGTTTGAATCGATCAACTTCTTCTCCAGTTCTTCTTTCACAAAGCTCAGATTTAGATTTAAATATAATGAAAAAAAACCATGAAAAATTAGATAATGAGCCTTTTTCAAGAGATATTTTAAAGCATGACATTGCTAGAAATCGACGAAGGAGTTTCGAGCTGTCTAGAAAACGCCAGACAAACTACAGTATATATTCAGCAGGTAATTGCTCTAATTTGTTTTCAAGGATATCCACACAAATTGTCTCACTATTAAATCTCAATTAATTTATGAATAATTTCCCTTAAATTTCTTCATTTATTTTTGTCAATTAAATTTACTTTTTACTGAGCTTCAATCATTATAAATCTGAGATTTTTAACAATAATAATAATAATAATAATAATAATAATAATAATAATAATAATAATAATAATAATAATAATAATAATAATAATAATAATAATAATAATAATAATAATAATAATAATAATAATAATAATAATAATGATAATGATAATAAAAATTATTATTGCTAATATTATTATTACCATCTATGATCCATCAAAATTACGGATTTTTCATTCGTTAAAATATCAGCTATAGATAATTAGTTATTTTATGTCCTAGCAGTCTATAAATAAAAACGCATAATTCTCTTCTATAAAGCTAAATCTTTAAATAATATTACATCCATACATTGATGCATAGAAAATTATTTAGATTATTATTATTATTATTAATATTATTATTATTATTATTATTATTATTATTATTATTATTATTATTATTATTATTATTATTATTATTATTATTATTATTATTATTATTATTATTATTATTATTATTATTATTATTATTATTATTATTATTAAATCTTAGCAAAATTAAATAATGAATTAAATAAATAAAGATTTTTACTAAAATTATCTGTCAACATACCTTAATTCTACACTGACCACACCTATATTGGCTGCAATTAATCATCTCATGGAATTTTGAATATAATTAATATCTTTATACATAAATCCTACATCTTTTCTAAACGAAATTAAATTGTCTAATAATTTTCTTTGATTTTCATATTGGTAAAGATTGCAGGTAGTTGCGATTATGGAAATGCACTGCTTTCATAGATTCCTTTGAGTTATCTATTAATCATCACCGTTCTTTGGGATAATTCAATAAAGATTGATGATGAACGGTGACCAAGTTCCTATCCTTGACAAAATAAGATGAAAACTCTTTGTATAGGTAACGGTACATATTACCAATCTTATTTTTTATGATATTATATGATAATCTATCGAAATGAACAGCTATCTTTATAATGCCTTCCCATAATTATTTTTTTCTTCACATTAAATAGCAAATAAATTTATTAAACCACAAAATATAAAGCAGACCTAAAGGTTTTTCAAAATCAAACTGATTCCATTTATATGCCATGTTTCGAATAAACAACGTGATAAATTAAAATAAAATATATAAAATATTGAATACAATAGCAAGAAAATTTACGAAAGAAAAGATTATTTTATTTAAGTGTAAAATAATCCAAAGTAAACATTTTTTGGTCAATATATTATCAAAAATAGACACTGTAAAACAAAGGTTATCAAAAATAGACAGTAAAACAAGGATTAGGGGTTAGGGCAGTGTTTCTCAAACTTTTCTCGCTCGTGGCACACCTGCCCAAAAATCAAATATTTTTACAAATTTTTTGAATTACCAATGATATATAAAAAAGGTAATTTTTAGTCTATATTAATTAAATATGACTATGAGATTTTTATAAGGTAATAAAGATAATTCTTTGTAATTTTGATCCACAGAAGCGACATTTTCACAATAAAAAGCTTGATATAGTTTTTGTAATTTTTTTTTATTACCAACTTTTTTGGTAAAAGGTCTCGCGGCACACTAGTGTGCCGAGACACACCGTTTGAGAAACACTGGGTTAGGGTAATTGATTCAAAAGTTAATGAACATTTATTTAAATTACTGAACATTTGCTTTAATTACTGAACATTTATTCAAATTACTGAACGTTTAATTCATTTTATTGAGTATAACAATACTGAACATTTGAATAGCATCCTAATAATATTAACCTTATTATGCCGCCAATTATTATTGTTTTTTTCTTTTTATAAATATAAAAATTTTAAACAATTTAATTCGAAAAAATTCAGAAAATTATTTGAAATTAAATTCATAAATAGTTAGAATTAGGAAATAAATGAAAGCGTAAAAAATAATCATTGAATTAAAATGATTTTAATAGAGATTTTTTTTATTTTATATTCCTAAACTTTTAATCCTTAATTCTACAATTTCATTTTCTAGAGCTAGAAATGTAAAAGAAACTAAACTATTTTTAATTCTAAAGAAATTTGCCGTTCAATAACATTTTGAGGATAATTCTTATTTTAAATTAACATTTTTATTTACCTTTTATCAATTTTTATTAATGAAAATTTGCAACGAAATTCAAAACAATAAAAAATGAAAATGATAAAAATCAAACTTGAAAGAATTAGTCATCTTAAAAGTGAGAGTCCATCTTAAAATGTGAAAGGCGATTAGGATTATTTTAAAAGGTAAAAATTGAAAAAAAATATAGCTTCAATTTTCATTTCAAAGAAATGCATTTTGTTGAAAACAAATGTAATAGACCATAAATATGTTAAGCAAAATAAAATTCGACCCATATTTGAATAAAATTCGAATTTATAATAGGTTTGCATATAATTAGCACTAAAAAATCAATAAAATAAACAAATAATAATAAGTATAATTTTTATAATTTTAATAATCATAGATATTGAATTAATGACTTAAACCTCATCAATAAATTGCTTTTCCATTCTTTTAATACACCATTTCCAAATAAAATCTGCTATAAGCATTTTTGCGAGCGTGATGAAAATTCACCAGTACGCAATTAATACAATTTACTTTCAGTTTTCACTATTGTAGATTGAACCAGATATATTTCGCATTCATTCCATAATCCTGACTGCATGTCACTAATGACTAGACATGAATACATCAAGACGAGCCACATTTGTTTATTTATAGCAGGTTGAATTTGGAATGTGTATCTATATTGGTTACCAATGTTTAATAAAATAATTAATGCTAAATTCCTTATCATTTCTGTTTCAATTTCTATATTTTTCAAATCCTAATCTTTCTCATTCATTTTTTTGAGAATTTATATTGTTTCTTGGTATCAATTCAATTCCATTCCATTCTCTTCCATTTTTAACTGTTTCAGTTAACATTAATGCATTAAATTAGCAAATTTAGGAATATTTATTTTTTTACTTCATTTTACAATAATATACAAATTCAAATTTGAAGCTTTTTTAATTTCTGTATTTAAAATTCAAATATTTAATAAACTGTTATAATTTCATTAATTCTGTCGGGAATATAAATTAAAACGAATATGGGACCAATTATGTCATCAGTAAATGTATTAAAAGAATTGAGAAAATAACATTAAAAATGTTTTATCATTTTATAAACATTCAGCCCGCAAAGAATTATACTTTTTTGTTTCTATTGCTTCTTTTTATTTAGTTAAATGTTCATTTAATAAAATGAATTAAAATATAGAATAAAATTTTTCAATTTCTATTTAAATAAATAAAATAAGATTGGTCAAAAACAATTGAAAATGACTGCCGAAAATTCGAATAAAATTAATAAAAAATATTGATCTATAATTTGTAAACAAATGAAGATAAAGGAAATTGAAAATTAAAACATGGAAATTTATGCAATTTATTTATCAAGAATATTTTGTGAAATTCAAATTGGTGTTTAATTTTCATCAAATTTATGAAAATATTATCTTAATATTTTAAATGATTTCCCATGAGAATCATTTACAATTATTGCTTTAAATCCTTGATTAGTTGTGTTTATTGGAATTTTATTTAAATTTTTTCGGTAAATATATTTTTTTTGTTTACATAATAAGCATTTCGTTTCTTATTCATTACTTAATTATTAAATAAATTTCCAAAAATGTTAAATTATGTTTATCTGAAAATTATATAATTTACTAAACAATACTAATTAAATATTCATTTTAGTTGTGATTATTTAATTAATTAGAATTGAAATTTTATTAAATATTGTATTGAGAATTTGTTGTTGGAAAACTGATAGAAATGTTTGTAAATTCAATTTTTCATGTTTTCTTTGAAATTCTAGTGGGAGTTAAAATTTGATTGGGAAAATTTTTATCAAATAAAATTTAATGATAAAATATAAACTTTAATTCGTTTAAATTTCACTAAATTATTATTTAATAATATTTTAATTTCCATATAATTTTTATATTATAAGAACTTTTATTTCTTCCAATTTCACCGCTGATTATTTTTTCCATAGAATTTATTAAAAAGAGAGTTTGAAGACTATAAATACGTAATATATCGATGTTTGTTGATACTCACGAATTTTCAGCACTGCCTTATTCAAGTGAATTTTCAATTCACATGAAGAAGGCAGTGTCGAAAAGCAATATTACTCAATATTGATGTAGGTACATGTAATAAAATATAATTTGATATTAAAATCCAAGATTTATTTATGAAATCTGTTGATTGGCCTTGATCGATTTGTTCCGTTTCTTCAACTTCAGCAGCTACTTCTGATGATTTGATTTCTTCGGCAACTTCAATGATTTTTTTGGACATGCTTGAATTTGATTTTTAAATTTCGAATAAGTAAAATTAAAGCCTAAAGATAAACAAATTTATTTTATACTTACTTGATATAATATTTAATTTTTAATATTTTAATATCTTATAAACAATAATAAATTTTGTATGATAATTATGATATTGTGACCAAGACAGTACATTGCAGAGAAAATGTGACAAATCTATTTATGAATTTGTATTTTTGTCATCATTTCAAATCAGGAATTTTAATTGTTTTCATTCTTTATTTATTCTAAAATTATAGAGGAAACGTTCAAATGTATGAAAATAATATTTTGAAATGTCAAAGAACTTTTATATTTTACTGGCAGATTATAAGCACATTATTGAGTCAAAAATCTTTATTTATTGTTATTTTCTTAAAAAATATATCTAAAAAATTCAAAAAATATATAAATTAACCTTGAGTAAGTATTTATTAATGTGAATGATTTAATATAACTATTTTCAACCTGTTAAATATTCACAACAATTTCTCGCATTTTCTCTAACAGCAACTCGTCTTCTTTCAAGTGGTTCTTCAATGTGGTTATTTTTTTCCATTTTCGATTATTTTGTCGAAAGGATTATAAACAAAATCCGAAAACACCAAATGTATATTTTTAACATAAATAGAAATGAAAGAAAAATTTAATAATTGATTTGATTGATGACAAACAAACGTACGTATTTGGCTTATTTATATTATGATTCATAAAATAATCATTGTTTTATAAAATTATTGTAACCTAATTAATAAATTTATAATAACTCATCAGTGCGGAATTATTTACAAAAACCTAATTCAAATAAATTAATAAGTCAATTTTTAAATTTATAAAGTTTTTTAATTGAAAAAATAGGTCCTGTTAACTCCATTAAGAAATTTGACTAGTCTTTATTCCTTCCTCTATAATTGAATATTTCTTTTACTTGATATGCTTTCAACAAATATAACAATTTAAACAAATTAAAAAATTATTTTATTTAAAATTTTATTACAGAAAGTGACAGTAGCAATGAAGATCAGAAATGGCAGAAATCGTTTCGACATGAGCTCAATGGAATGAAAAAACATGTTGAAAGGTTAGAGAGCAATTTCATTCTCATGAATCAAACAATCAGCTGTATGAGCAGAAATATTGAAGAAATTCTCAGTCACATAAACAATCAAAATTCATACAATTCTGATCTTTATACAGAAAATAACCAATACATCTATGGAATGAGGCCAACTCCTAACAAGCATTTAAGAAAACCGTATCACCATACTCCATTATTGAAAGTTGTATCTGCATCACCTATTCATGAAAATGAAGAAAGGTCACCCCATATTATCATAAATGAAAAAGACAATGAATACAATGATGCCAACGATGATTACGAGGGAAGATCATTTCTAGATGCAGCTAAGTCTAATCGTCTTCCAAATATCTCTTTTCAATCATCTCCAATTTGTGAAAATTCTTTATTACACATCAATACAAATCTATTAGAAAGTAAACTTTCACCGAGATCCGCTAGTTCTGGTTTCGTGTCTAATCAAGAAGACATTTCGCCAAAATCATCTCAGTACTATCTAGATGTTCTCAAGTCATCTAAAAAACCAATTTCCGACGACAAAAATACTAGCGAGGAACATTTTAAACCCTCGACTGAATTAAATCATCAAGAATTAATGAGGAAAATAAATCAGATTTGCAGAATGCAATCCCTTCCAGAAAGTGCTTACCCTCCTGTAGCCCCATACACACAATTTACAACTGACAATCCATCTTCCGGTGACATTTCTAATGCAAAATATTTTACGCATCGTAGAATTTCTTCTCCGATACCTTTTATTCGGTCAACAAACTTATAGAACATTCTTTCATAGTGTTATACATAATATTTTATTAATAAATATTTTTGATTGTAAGATTATTTTAATTCTATATTATTATTGGGTTTTTGTTGGTGAAATAATAATGATATAACTCCAATCATGCTTTAATCACCAACAAGACATTCCAAATGATTGGAGTTTTATTGACTAAACACAAATACAACCTTGTTTACCAATCAAGTTTTTACTTCTACAATTAATTTACGACCTTTCAGTGCTTATCAAACTCTTCAATAGAATCAGCACTGTTAGATATTAACAATTTCCTTGACCAATAGCTTGGATCAATCTTGGATATCTCAAATTAATTGCTTTTCTGAGTCTTGATTTCGATTAATTTTCTTTTTTATTAATTGACATAAATGCTTTCAGAAAGGTTTTATTTTGATTTAAATTTTTTACGTTCTTTAAACTTATTCCGCTTTTCCACTGTCCAATATTCTGTCCCCATATTGACACGATCATTTGGTTTGATAGTTCTCTTTATCATTAAACTAATATATACTATTTTCCTATATGTTCTTCATATAATATTTAATTAGTTTATGCGACATCTGACGCATACTGGTCATACAACCGCTATTATCAAAAAAATCAACAAATTTCTTCCCATTTCTTAACATTTCTTTTCTGCTAAAAAATTATGTTGTTTATTTTGTTTGTGCAGTCTGTATGTACTATGAAATATTTAGAACCAAGACGAGTCACCGACCAAATCTTTCTTTGGACAGCTGGAATGCTTGTATGTACGTGTGTGAAATACATGTCTTTTATTAAATTTGGCATCCTCAACAATATTATTTAAATCTAATCAAGCTAAAGAAAATGCCATAAATTTGAAAGAAATATTAAAAACTTAAAACACTGTAACCTCACTTAACGAACATCATTTGTTCTAGAATTTTACTTGTAATGCGAAATACTCATTAAGCGATACAATTTTTCAAAGTTTTTTCCCTCCAATTACTTCAAAACAATGACGAGGGTTATTGCACCCTTTGTATCGGAACTTGCTACTGCAACGTGTCTCATAACGCTGTAGATGCTGGTTCTTTTCATAAATTTGTTGAACCACTAACGGCTGTTGATGATTCTTATCAATATGAGAAAAAACTTTTCAACAACTTTGAGAATACAAAACCGCTGGCAAGATATTATTATCCTTTTCCATGAAATGTCAATCTTCTTTATCTTATCCTTGTTCATGATAATAGTGCAAATCGTTGATATAGACTGATTATATTTGCGTCCTAAATCAGCATTGTTTTTATTCTCTTACAGCTGTCTTTTAGAAAACATTTTTGCAAGGATTAAAAAAATTTGCAGATGTATGAAATGTGCATAATGTAATGTATGTAATATATATAAGATGCTAAAGAAACAAGTATTAAATAAAGACTGCTTTAACAGGATGAAACTGATGAGGTACATACATATGCATACATGATGTGCATTCGGGACCCATCCAATAAGTGAAACGCTATGTAAATCTGATTGTGTGGTTGGCAAAAAGCTTTATGAGCACTGGTATCTCAGTGCAATCGGCGAGACTTTCCGGTATTCTCATTGTCACTCGTTAGGAGAGGTTACGCGGTATTAGCATTTCAGTTTTTCGATGACTGAATTCAAATTATACAAAAATTTTTATCGCAACGGTTATTGACTGTTCCAAACACTTAATAAAGATTATCTGAAATTCATGAATAATATAAATTAAAGGTCTTTAGTTATAAAAAAGGGAAAGAAAATTTAATTTATTCATTCAAAATGCCTTAGGTTTCAATTTATGATTCAGTAAATACATGTAAGCATGCATAAAAATTTAACATAAAACCAATATGAAAATGTAATTGCAAATCCTAGCAATCTCTCCAGATTTTTATTTAAAAATGATTTTTTGAGTTATTTATTGCACACGTTTTTTACCAAAGATATATGATTATTATTTATTATTATTTAATAATATTCTGGTGTGTAATTGATATATTTTCGTTATATTATTATGCAAGGATGTTTGAATTTCATTGAATACATATCGAAGTTTGTTGACGCGTCAGTAGCCTTCATGAATCATGACATGTATGTAGTCAATTATTTAAATTGATCTGATTAACGTTTAAGGACTCTAATTTGGCAACCTAAAAATTCATTTTATTGAAATTGTAATGTTTTTTTCAAGATGGTATTGTTTGAAATAATGTGAAGAAAATTTACCAAAAATTATAAGAGCCCAAAAAGCAATAAGACAGATCAAGTCAAATCAGAAGAATGTCACATAGGTACAAGAAGTTCTTAATAGTGTTTTTGAAAATATATAGCACAATAATTTCGTTGTTAATTTCAAGATCATGACAATTAATAAAAGGGGCATTCGGGACAATCAATATAAATTCTGGAGATTTATTATATTTTTGATATTTCAAAAGAAATTTTATAGACAGTTTTCATCTCAATTATAAACTTCAAGGATAAATTATTATTATAGACATCATTATTAAGTTATAGCTTTTCCGAGCAGATTTAGAGCTTCCAAAATACTTGATTTTAACTTTAATGCCACAGAACAGAACCCACTATACCGGTAGAATTGTGGTTTCAGTGAACATTTGAATTCTATACATTCTAAGAAGGTAGTTTCTTTTAAAATTTTGAAACAATCTTTTACTCCATTGTACTGAATTTGTGGGGACACTGACAATTTTAATTTTGAATTTGATTTTATAATTTTAGATAAATTTCCGGAAGATTCTTAGCCCAAACTCAAACTAAATATTAAATTTACAGAAAAGGAAAAGTTAAAGTGACAATGAAACAACAAATAATGTAAATCATTCCAGTTTTTGTAAAGCACGCGAACAGTTCTTGGTGAGAAGTTTGGGATTTAGTAATTCCCAGGGGCCATTTACCAATGGATCATATCTCAATCATTATGTACATCTCTACATTAATTTGTGATGGATACACGATGATCCTATAGTATTTGATTTTGTTATTATTTATTTTTATTTTTATAATATTGTTCGGTGATACATGTTAACTTTTGAAATTTGTTCCTTTGCAAGCAAATCCTTAAATATTAGAACATTTTTTAAAAAAAGAGTTTGAAGACTATAAATCAGTAATATATCGATGTTTGTTGATACTGATTTATAGTCTTCAAACTCTCTTTTTAATAAATTCAATGGAAAAAATAATCAGTGGTGAAATTGGAAGCAAAAAAAGTTCTTATAATATTAGAATATTAATTTTTAACACAGAAATATACTAAAAATTATTCTGAAACAAAATAAAATTAATATTATTATTAAGCGAAATGTAATAGTACAAACTGTAAAGCATAAGCAATACACACATATATATATATATATATATATATATATATATATATATATATATATATATATATTCGTGGTCCCAGGATGCTTTAAATTATTTTTTTCAAAAGTAACATCCTTAATTTTAACAAATTTCAATTTTAAACTTATAAATTTCTATTGAAATTTGAGAATATTAAATTGTTTTCACTAAATTTGAAATAAATTACTTGAACACTTAAAAAAGTTTATTGGAATATTTTTTAGAATAATAAAATTTATAATTATAAATGTTTGTTTATTTTTGTCTTAATAATTAGATGTTAATTTGAATTATTTATTTTTTGATAATATCAAATAATTAATTTGTAAAGATATAATATTATTATAGAATACAGAATTTACTATTCAAGTTTATCGTTTTGTAAATTCTAACAAATAATTAAAATGGTAAATTTATAATTGACAATAATTTAACTACTTTGAGTAAAATTTGCAAACTTTGATTCAAATTAATTTTAGGATAATAATTTTTTCTGTTCTTGGCTTTTTTTCTACTCACAATCCAAATCTAAATCTAGATATTTAGATTTATCGATTGAAGTGATAGTTTTTTTCAATTTGCTTCCAAATTGAATACTAGTTTTAGATTGATTCAGATATTAATTTGAAAAAACAATTATGTTCTTCAATACCTTATGTTGAATGCAGTAGAAATTTGAATTTTATTTTACCAAATAATATTACCGGTAATGATTTCTAATTATTTCTTTAAAATTAATTTCAATTATTTTCTTAATACTAAATTATAATGTTATAATTATATTTTTAGCTAATTTCGGTTATATTTCCTATTTGAGAAGTGTAAAGTTTTGCTTCGTATATTTCAGTTTAATTATATAACCCGGTGTAACAATTAGATTAGTAAACTAGGATATTTCGCATTTAATAAAGCTTGGAAACGAAATGCTTTTTTAATCACAAATCCAAAATCCACTTCTTAATGTTTAGATTAATAAATCTTTGTCGGATTGCTTTGGGATATAGTTATTTTGTGTACTCCCTACCCCAACCCACCCCAATGTTCCTTTCGGGTTACAGGCGCACCTATTGCAAATTTGTAACATATATCAATGCAATTGCATCGCATAGATTATGTGGAAAAGAGTAGACATTATCACAAGGGTTTATTGCTAGGGGAACTCCATAGAAAATCAATTGATATACAAATTATGATAGATTATAATCCCCCATCGAAATGTGCTGAAACATTAATCTTTATAAAGATTTTATTGGGTTTCGAAGCTGTTTATCTGGAGGACTTTTATCATTTTTCATCAAGAAGACATGTTGGTTACTAATTGGTTACCAAGGGGACTTATAACTAGGATTGTTTATCAAGATGATTGCTCACCAGAAAGATGGATTGTTATCAAGATTGTATATATCAATAGGATTGCTAGCCAGGTGGTATTTTAACTAAGAAGAGAGTTTATCAAGGAAGTTATTTAGTAGGAAGATCGAACTGTAGGAAATTTTTGTATCAAGGAAACTGTTTAGTAGGAGATTGATCACTTCGGAATACTTTATCTGGAATATCGTTTACAAGGAGGACTTGATATTATTACTTATCAGCCGGAGATTTTACTAAGAAGAACAATGTTCATAAGGCTGACTCTTTATTAAAAAGATTGCTTACCAGCCGGAGAAGATTACAAATAAGATAAATCACATAGAATACATTATTAGGAAGAATGTTTATTAGAAAAACTTCTATGGAGATAGTTTATCAACAAGATTGTTTAGTAGGAAGGTTGAAAATCTGGATTATCTTGTCAGGAATGTTATTTACCAGGTGGACATTTCAATAAGAAGATTGATTACCAGTTTGATTATCTGGAAACCTTTATCAGGACTTTTGTTTTTGAAGAGGAATTTTGGCTAAGATTGTTTATTAAGGAGACTGTTTAGTAGGAGATTGACCACTTCGAATACTTTATATGGAATATCGTTTACAAGGAGGACTGTTTCTATGAAGATTGTTTATCAATATGATTACTTATGTTACTAAGAAGATTAATTATATTGAAGACTGTTTATTAGGAGAAATTTTCACCAGGAAAATCCTACCGTATGGAGATAGTTTATCAAGGAGGTTATTTAGTAGGAAGATTGATCACATAGAATACTTTATGCCTAGAACATTGTTTATAAAGCGGATTCTTTATTAAGAAGATTAATCATATTGAAGACGGTTTATTAGGAGAACTTTTCATCAGGAAAATTCTACCCTATGAAGATAATTTATCAAGGAGGTTATTTAGTAGGAAGATTGATCACTTAGAATACTTTATATGGAACATTATTTATAAGGCGGACTCTTTACTAAGAAGATTGTTTATCAAGAAGTATTTTGATTAGAAAACCTTTTGTCAAGAAGATGGTTCCTTAGGACATTCCTTTAAGATAAAATTTCATTAGCCGGATAGATTATCAAGAAGATTGCTTGCCAAGTGGAATTTTAACTAAGATTGATCATCTGAAAGACATAATCAAGAAGATGGTTTAGTGGGAAGATTGTTTATCAATGTGATTACTTATGAACCGGAGATATTACAAAGAAGATTAATCATGTAGAAGACTTTATCAGTAATACTGTTTATTAGGAAATCTTCTCAACAGGAAAATCGTACACTATGGAGATAGTTTATCAACAAGATTGTTTAGTATAGAGATTCAAAATCTGGATTATCTTGTCAGGTGGACATTTTACAATAAGATTGTTTATCAAGAATGCTGTTTAGTAGGAAAATTGGTCACCTGGGAAACGTTTTCTGAAAGTTTGTTTATAAAGAGAATTATTTCTGACATTCTAATCAATCGAGCATAAAATGATTTAGGTCTTCTTGATTCTGATAGGTTACCTTTTCAATAGTTTTATTAAAATTTCTCTAAATATTCTGAAATGTGAATTATCATTGATATTTTACTCATATTATATAAACATTTGTTTACGCGTGAACGATTTCAATTATTAAAAATATATAATACAGTGAATAGTACAAGATGCCAGTAGCTAGTGGTTAATTAGCCAATCACCCTAATGACAGTCAGTTACCGAATATATTAAATTCTATATTAATGAGGTATGTCTATAAAATACTGAATTTGAATTTACGACACTTTGGAGACATGATCCAAAAATGTATTAGAAACAAAATTTACATTATATCAAGTTATTAAGGACTTTCAAATTTGCACGAATGATTCTGTCTTTCAAGTGTTGAGTAATGTTTGGGAAAGTAGAAGTCATCGACCGATTTTAGCCTTTTTGATTCTTTGACATAACTAATCCTCTTATTAGGCTTTCCATTCATCAATATACACTATCTTTCAAGCGTTCTCAAAACATTTCGACTGGACAATATCAAAGTGCTCTGATGGATATTTATCATTCAAAAGGATAAAGGTTTTCGAGGCATTTTCCTACATTAATCTCGGAATTTATAAATTTGGCCCTGGTTTTCCAAATGCAAAGGGTTTATATACCTCTGTGGGAAACCTCGATTTCAGACAAGAATCTTGGGATAAATTTCGATTATAAATTAATATTTTTCATATTTTTGGCACTGCATATTGCAAATAATACTTGATGTTAAATGGGTAAAACATTGATCTTTAGTCAAAATCTAAATAATGATAAATTTAATTTTAAAGGAAAAATCATCAAAAGTGAACAAAAAGATAAATAAAAGAAATGGTGAAATAAATTTCTGAATAAAGGTTCGTTACTTCACATTGATTGACTTAAGTTCAAAATTTAGGCTTATGAGACAGTTTCGACATTAAAATGTCCTCAACTGTATGATGATGTTAAGATATGACTGTCGAATTGTAGGTTATTATTTGTCATTACCTGATTGAACATCCTTTCTTTATAATCTCTGCTAAGCTATTTTTAAAAATGAATTGGATTCAGTCGATATGAAATTCTATGAATTCAGATTGATAACTTTATTTATTTACACATTGGGGACGGGGGAAATTGGGTAGAATCGACTAGTTAAAATGCCTTTAAGTGAATTGTGATATTTAATTAAAAGTATAATGTATATTGTGTATAATTAAATCAAAATACCTTACATAATTATTATTATTTAATATTCTTAAATAAAGTACATTATTGTGCGAGGCGAGAGTTACTTTTGATAATTTTCTACAATGAAATTTAAATTTCCCAGATTGATAAAATATGTTATTTAATTTAACAATAATTGACAGAATGATGATTTTTTGGTAGTGGCATAAAATGAATATTAAACAAGTAAATGATAAGTTAAACCTTCTGTTGCAAAGTATGAATTAAATGATAAATACTTTCGATTATTAGATAACCTCTTTAAATTTATTTAATAATCAATTTTTCTAATAATCGAATTTTTTTTCATTTAATACATATTTTGTAGCGAAAAGCTTACTTGATCATTTAACTGTTTAATAATTGGCATAATTAAGTAAATTTCAAAGACTTATGGAATACGTTGACAGCAATTATAGCACGATCATTTTTAGTTAATACTTTGTGAGGAATTTTTAAACCTATCTTGTAAAAATTGATTTTTTTATGTAAACCACTTTATTTGCTTTTTCCTAATGTTGGAGGTAATTGTCGAATTTAGTTTTGAAGTATTCTTTCGATTCCAATCACCTAAGTAATTTTAGGCAAGGAATTCTTTTCGAAAAATAAAAGTATCTGTTAGAGAGTGGAATAGACAATCACATTGTTGATTTGAAATATGTAGTTGTAATTAAAAGTGAACGGATGTTGATAGGTTTATATTATAAAGGAGTATTTTGTATAAATGACATTATTTGACAGAAAAAAGTAGACATATTATAGATACGTATGTGTCGGAGAGTTACGTATATTTGTACTGGGCTCGTTTATGCAATATTTTGATATACAATTCCCTTGCATTTTATCTTTGTCTTTGCAATTTTTTATTAATCTTTTCTTGATCCTATAAGAAGTGCAATTTTACATGGCTTTCTCAGGATCTGACGATTGTAGGGTTTTAGAATAGAAATTGGTATTGATAATCAATCGGTAATTACCACATGTGAAACTTTTTTACAAAGAGAAACTTAATTATAGATCTTATAAAGTTCATGTAGAAAATAGTTCAATGGGCGAAATAATTTTAATTTGTCTATACAATTTCCCTTTAATTAAAACATCACAAGAACTAGGTTTATATAAGATTACTCTTAACATTAGAAGCTAGAAATGTAACTGAAATTATATACTACTTCCAAGAAAAAATACTATTCTATAAAAATGTTTCAACCAGAAAAAATTACTAAATTTAACACTTATAAAAGTCCTTTTATAACAAATTTTTTCTTTTTTATAAATTTTGATATATATGAAAAAAGCAACCAATCAAAATAGAATCAAACTTTTAAAATTTGAATAAATGCTAACAAATTCAATTATAACTTCATTTACATTTCAAATACCGAGTTGTGTTATAATCGAATTTTTTCTATTAATACGAGCTCATAGATATTGTTTACTATACATTTTTATAGTTATAATAATAGACAAAATAGTTGCACAATTTCTCAATGGCTCATTTATAATAATTTTAGAATTTGTCCCTAAAATATTGTTTTATCTTTGGCCATATGTATATTATAAGTTTGTATCTGTTAAATGATTTTTTGAATTATTCTGTCTATTTCAAAAAGTGGTTGAATCCTTTAATCTGAACATTGTCAATAAAATTGTGTTTTATAAATTCACACAAATTATTGTCGTGTTTGTTGAGAAATGAGTTCATTTCTATTGTTGTAATTGGATGTTATTTGTTCTCAAAATATTATGTAAACATTTTTCAACTTTACTTGTGATAAATATTTACTTAATTTTTTATATCGAATGGTAAATGAAAATGAAAAATAATTATTTTCGTGAAAATAAGCCATAAATATTATTTTAGTGACAACCTATCTGATAAAATTTTCACAGATATCACAGATATATAAAAAATTTATTCGATAATCGTTTTTTATTAAAAAATGTACTCATTTTCTGATGATATTTATAACATTTGTTACTTGTTAAAACGTGAAATATATTTAATATTAAATTGATGTTGCTATGAATTTCATAAAATTAAGTTAGAATATAAAATAGGTAATTAAGGAAAAATTCATATAAAAGATGGTGAAATGTTATTAAATGAATTAGTGTTAGAAAAGAACAGATGCAATAATTAAATATAAGAAAAATTTCCAAAAGAGTAAATTATCACATTTACATTAAAAATTTGTTAAAGGTAACATTTGTAATAATGCAACGAAACTTATTACTCATCCAGTTAAAAGTTATAAAAATATACTTGCAGTAGGTACAAAAATGCAGTTAGCTCACGACACTCCTTTCATTTACATGTGAACCATGTAGTGTTACGGCTACATGATTGTAAACTAGAGAATTAGGGCAACATATGTAAATTAAGACTGCAATAATCTTTGAAAATAAATGAAGAAGAATAATAATTTGAAATCCAAAACATCTTGCAATAATGTAAAATGTTTTTACTTACAATTTTTGAAGATATTAAGAAAATATCACTTAGTGATGAAAGGAGTACTTGTTCTTCACTAAATTTAGTGAAAAATAATAAAATAATCAAGTTGTAGGAATAGTTTTACATGAATATGTATATACTTATTGAATCCCTATTATAGTTGTACTTATTATTATAGCAGTCTTATTGAAAAATTCTTAGGTTACCTAATAAAAGATTTTTTATTTTTTAGAAAAATTAATTATAACAAGAAAAATTGAAATTATTTTCAATGAAATATTTGTTTAATAATTGTGTTTTGCTTAACTTATTCTGACAAAATTAATATTCAAGCTATCTAATAATATCTGATTTAGACTAATTTATACGACATATTTTCTTTATTTATATCAGCTCATAATAAAATAATAATATTTATTATTGTTTAAATTCGTGCAATTTTGATTTATGAATTTAACAAATAAATAACTGTTTAAAGCATGACATATTATGAAAAATAAATAATGTACAATTAAGTACTAAATCAATTATCATTTATTGAAAGATTTATATAAATTTTTATAAGAAAATACTCCGTCAGATATTAATTTAAAATGGTATTTTGCAGTTTTCATGTTCAAGATGCATGAATTCTTCGGTGAAATAAAACAGCTTTATTTTTGTAGGCAGAAATATGCATATTTTTATTTATACAATTTATGCGACAGAGGTTTTCCTAAGATTGTTATAAAAATTACTAATAGTTAAATTGATAATACAATTCATTAACAAATAAACGCATATTCAGGATTCCAAGTAATTTTCCATTTTCTCTCGAATCACAAAGGTAGAATTATAGAAAAACTAACGGATCGAGAACGACAATCATATATCGACTACTTAGAAAACATTGATAATTTCTCAGTGGTATTGTACTTTTATTATTTTGTTTGTTTTTGTCATGCTCTGTAAACATTTGTAATTTAATTTCAATTACTGTGCTCATCAACTTCTCTAATGCGCTGATATTATATAGTTGTCATATAATGAATTAATACCTGTTATTCTATTGACAGAAGCATCACATTTCTATCATCAAATGCTACATGAAGGCCTATGTATGTGAATTAGCACCTTTGATGAGAATTCGGAAATCTTTTGTGTGAGTTTCTATTGACAATACAATTTATAATTATTCACTAACATTATCATTATAAATTGTACAATAAAAACAATAAAAAATATTGTTAATAATAATATTAATTAAAAAGTCAAAGTCAAACAAAATGTCAAATTTTCGAAATTGAGTAAATAAAATATATGAAATTATTTTTAGTTGTTTAAATGTTTTCAGGTAAACCGAAAAGAAGCAAAATAATAATAATAATAATAATAATAATAATAATAATAATAATAATAATAATAAAATAATTAATTATAAATAATAAAAATAAATAATAATAATAATAATAATAATAATAATAATAATAATAATAATAATAATAATAAAAATAATAATAAAAAATAATTAAAATGTTATTGAAAATTCGACTAAATGCAAATGTAGTTTAAGTTAAATTTAAATAGTAAATAAATCTGATATCTTGTTAATTAAAACAAAAATTATCAATATGATTTGATTAAATGCCAAGGTATTACTGTCAGTTTGGTTTCAATCTTTTACTGATTTTATTAGTATCAATGATAAAATTTTTTCATTAATAATGCAAAATGTGCGCTGATATTTTCTGGTACATAGTTGAAATTGATCTAAATATTCTGACTGTAAATTTCCTGTTCATATTTAATTTATATTGATTTGTTATCGACATTATGTATTATTAATGATTTATTAACAAATAATTACGTTTAATTGATTTTTAATCAATTATATTGAATTTTATTGATTTTTAGAGACTTAAATAGGTATTTGAATTAAATTTCTATTGTAAATCGACAATATTGATAATCATTCAATAAATTCTTAAAAAGCTTTACTTATGGTTTTTATTAAATGTTAGTTAACAAATATGCTAGACCTAAATATGAAACAATCTAACAAAGAAAGAAGATTAGCATCACCGAAATGTAGAAAATGCGACTTCTCACACATATCATCAGTACACGTTCTAAACATTTGTATGGAAGCAGAACTAACAAGCTCTAGAAGACTTATTAAAAATTAAGAACATAAGGTCCGAGACATAAACTAAACCAAAATAAGCGAAGGGAATACTAAAGCTTTGCACATATGTAAGTGCAAAATAGAAGACACATTTGATAGATGTAAAACGTCCATTTGATGATCTCACAACTGTAGAAGCAACAAAAAAGAAAAACAGTTACAAAAACTGGCAATTACCAAAGAATACCCAAGTAGAAAGCAACATTTATATATAGTAAAAACATTTGTTGTATGCTCCCTGAGAAATTGAGATAAGATAAACAATAATCTATTAAGAAAATTAGGGTTCAAATTTAACGTATACACATCGACAAAGGAAATATTGATAGGAAGGGTAATCAAAGGATTGTGAAAAAATTACGAAAACTACAGAATATTTAACACACGAAGAAAGTCTGGACAATAGTGCCAACATCCTAAAAATCGCAATAGTGAATATACCCCTAATTACGTGTTTCGCCCATAATTGTTTTTTGGCATACTAATTATGTTTTTTTATTGTTTGACTTTTATAACTAGTCCAGCATTTTATTCAAGTAAGTTTCTAAATATCAGCTAATTAAAATCATTAACCAATAAAATTAATCTAAAATTTCCATTCTCCCGTGTAATACTTAAACTGAGATTGGTTTAATCTGTTAAATGCGGTTTACTAGTATACACTTCATTTGAAAAAATTTAATTTTAATAAGAAATGAAAAAAAGCCTAATTTAGTTATTTCAATAAAATCCTTTATTTTTTGATTACCTTTCATTTGTTTTTGTCTTTATTAACATTCCATTTATTGCGACTATATGTAACACAAATATGATTTTTAGTCGTAATGAAAATAAATGAAATGTTAAAAGATCGTTTAATTCGTTATTTATTCGTCATTGCTTAAGTTTTAATTTCCCATTCAGGAATAAATTTTAAAACTAAATTACATTAATTTAAAATATGCTGATAAGATTGTTATTATTAAAAATGTAATCAGAATCAGAATAGCAATATCCAATTCATCATATATTTTACATTCAAACTATCACATTTTTTCACGGATAATATCAATAAAATATTCATTTCTCTAAAAATAATTTAACCAGTTTTTTCCAAAGATTTTCTGTAAAATGTCATAAAAAATGTATTGTCGACATTTGTGTCGAGTACTCTAAAAATGCATTTCTTTTTCTTTTGAAGAATATAAATGTTACCATTCACCTTCATGATTACACTTTTTAACCTGGTTCAATTTCCGTTTACTATTCACAGTGAATAATAAGCTGACAGAAAATTTTACTTAATTTTTAATTACTTTCTCTTTAAAAGAGACGAGATTTCTCGATCCCAATCTTTATCTCTTTTGTCGTAAATTTTGGTTTTTACCAAAATAATCAATAGATAAATTTAACAAATTATTTGAATTTTATAGTTCAATGGCAATTCCTAGCAACATTAATCTGGAGGACGAAACGTATAGAAATATTCAGAAACATCTTATAATATGGACTAATAATTCTGCTGTTAAAGGTCTTCAAAAGCTTTTACAAAAATCTATAAAAGTTTCTCTTTTGTTTTCATACCTTTTAATTAGTTTTCTTTTACTTTTTAAAGATGTTTTCAGAATCTGATGCAAAGCAATTTATCAGTTCCTGTAGTTTTTCTAGTCAATTGGTATTTTGTATGTCATATTTTGCACAAACGAAAATGATTCAGTATAGCGGTAAGTTCGATTTTATTAATAGGATTTTTAAATTTTCAAATTCAATTTTCGAATATTAATGAATTTCAATTATTAATTAATATTTTATATAATCAATTATTTTTATTAATTAATCAATATTCTAGTAAATAGTGTTGAAAATAGTTTAAAACATATTTGTGAGTAGCTTTAAAAACTTTGAAAACAATTGATCATTATTATTATTATTTAATTTTCGATAAATTTATTTTAGAAAATATTAAAATTTATTTTTGAAATTTCAGTAACTGTCCCAGAAATAAATACTTTGGTTAGAAATGAGCCATGTAGCAAAGAGTTGTCAAATAGTCATTCGGAAATTTTACTGAAAGTTTTTTCGGAAATTTGCGATGGTCAGGATATATTTCCCATTCAATGTGATAAATTATGCTCAATATCCATGGATAATATACAAGCCACCTTAGCTATAGCTCTAGTCTTTCATTGGATTTTTGGAAATTCCTTGAAACAATTGGAAAACCTTCTGAAATTGTCGTCACCTGCTGATCCTAGTAAATTATCTATTTTATATAATAGATTATTGGTTGATAATTGATTTATAAAACATTAAATACATGCCCTCCTCAAGAGTTTTAGCTAACATGGAAATTGCGTCTCTCATACAGCTCTAAGGGAAAATATTATTTACAGAAGTGATAATATCGATTCTGAATTATATTGATTCAAATTTCCTAAATTTTAAACAAATAAAATATTTGATTATTATTATTATTATTATTATTATTATTATTATTATTATTATTATTATTATTATTATTATTATTATTATTATTATTATTATTATTATTAGTATTATTATTATTTGGTATAAAATAGAGAAAAACTTGAACAATTCAAAAAGTTAAATTACAATTTCTATTGGAAAATATTTTTTTTTGAATATCGCTTTATAACATTATATAATCTATATATTATTTTAATTAGTTAGTCTTTCATAATGATATGACAAAGTTTATAAAATGTATGAAATGATCTATTATTGATTTCTTTGATTTTCCAATAAATTTTATTGAATGAATTATTATTGATTTCTTCGTTTTCCAATAAATGTTATCGAACGAATTGATTTTTTTATTTTCCAATAAATATTATCGAATTAATTTTTATTGATTTCTTTGTTTTCCCAATAAATGTAAGCTTAGGTTACGTGATATATCTGATATATATCTGATTCTTCTAAAATCATATTAATGAAATTTGAAAATCGACAAAACTCTTTTTATTCTCTAATAACCTTTTACTACAGATATTAGGTTTTCTCTTTCCATTTTGTTTTTTTCAACGATCAAACATCCGATATTGACATTGAATGTTTTATTCCGTTGTTCTTTATTTTTGAAAGTTTAAAACCTCTTTCTGAAGCTAAGCCCAGTAGAGACCGCTAAAACAAAGCCTTGTTAATATTTTCGTATTCAAATTTTTCAACGTTTATCTATTCATTCTTTTGCTTTGAAACTCTTTAACGCTATACTTTTTTAATTCGACTTCTATTTTTAAACAATCAATGAGTGGTGCTTTTCAAATGCCAAATTGCAATTAAATTTTTTAAATGGAGTCTCTTTCATAATCTTATTGCTTGTTTCTAGAACAACTTTGTTTCTCTTTCTACTTTTCATATTAATAAAAAAATAATAGAAAAAATTCAGATTTATTGACTTTTCAGGTTAACAAATACGTATGAGTTATTCTCTAATTTTATGTTGAATTAAGTGGAGCTATTAATAGAAGATGCAAGTTTAACATAGATGGAAAACATGAAAAGTGATAATTGATCTTGAACATTCAAACAGACAAATAGATAAAACAAGCTTTAGAGATCTATATCAGAGTTGATAAATGATTATAAATGATTATAAAAGCGTTTATAAATAATGAATGAACTAGTAAAATTTATTTTAATGTGATTAATAATGTTCCAATTGTGATAGTAAAAGTTAATTGTGAGCAATGATTTTATGACTGCAAAGGTGAATTCAATCATAACAATGCAGCCATTTTCCATTGTATTTTTCAAATAGAATCGATACGATGGTCAATATCATTTTCTCTTCATTCCAAGCACAGCATTATAGCTTTCATTTATGGAAATTTTTTATGAATTCTTTTCCAACCAATCTGAAATAATGTTTTTATCGATTATTTTAATGATTACTTTACAATTAGAAAGATATAATTAATATTAATAGTAATAACTATAACAACAACAACAGCAACAAAAACAACAACAACAACAACTAACAATAATAATAATAATAATAATAATAATAATAATAATAATAATAATAATAATAATAATAATAATAATAATAATAATAATAATAATAATAATAATAATAATAATAATAATAATAATAATAATAATCTAAAACTGCAGCGATATATAGAATGATATTATCAGTTTTTTATCTTAATGCTATGAGGCTTTACTGATATTATAATTTGCATTTTGCTATTAACTTGAATCTTTGAATACATCGCATGTAATTCTGTATTATAACACTCCATAATTGTTATTTTAGTGTTTATAATAGATTTTTGTCTTAAATTGAAAACACTTATAAAACACTTTTGCCAATTTTGAAGTTCTGATACATCTTTTGATATCAACCGGTACTTTCAGTTTCAGTTATTTCTATTAAATAAATGACATTGACATTATTTTTATTATACATTTATATTGTCCACTATTTGTTATTTGGAGAGTTTGAAGAGTTTGAGGGTGACGTTTTTATTAATTGATCAAAAATGAAAAAACATCTAAATTAATATTGCCTGATTTGGTACCGTTTTTTCGTAATACCATTTTTTCGAAATAGCCGTTTTTTCGAATGACCATTTTTTCGAAAATAAATTAATAATAAAACTATAATAATTTTATAAAATTTTTGTAAGATATTAATTTATTAAGCTATAATTAAAAATATTAGATTATGAAAGATTTTTAGACAGCAGAATTTATTATTACAATTAGTGAGTTGATAAAGTCTTTAATTATAAAACATTTGCTGCTTTAGCATATTTGCCTACCAATCTTATTGTTCAAGGTTTTGAATTGATTGCTTCTTCCTTAGAACCTAATGAGTCATTGAATGAATTTTCATTATATTTTGAAGATAACTTCATTGGGCGTATTGGAATAAATAATTTACGGTGCTCACCAAGATTTCCTATTTCAATGTGGAGCATCTATGAAAATATTGTTGAGAATATGCCTAAAACCAATAATAACATTGAAGGTTGGCATAGGGGATTTTCAGAGATTGTAGCCGGAAATCATCCTAATCTTTGGAGTTTTTTAGAATCTATTAAAACTGAGCAAAACCTTTCTGAGGTAAAAATTGATCAGTTGCAAAGCGGGTTAAAATTCCCTTCTCAAACTCGTGCTATCAGCCATAATACAGAACGAATTTCAACTATAGTGTCTGAATTTAGCCTCGAGCCTTATGATATTAATCGTTATCTAACCCTTATCGCCTCCTTAATTTGAATAAATATTCGATTAATATTGTTGATTCTTAACCGTCTTTTTAAATTGTGTAAATCATCTAGTCATGATTTTTAATAAATATTTTTAAAAATTGTTTATCAAATGTTAAAATTTTATTAAAAATGAATTGTTTTTCGAAAAAATGGTCATTCGAAAAAACGGTCCTCTACCAAATTGCCTAAATGAAAATCCAAATATAAACTAGTAATGATATAGTACTTAATACATAAAGAATATTTGAAAATATGAGATTGTACTGAAGATAGTAGAAATTCAATAGGATTAAATCAAACCTGGCTAAGGGTATTATTTTGGACGTATATCGAGATCGAAGTTATTTTAAAATAGGATTAATAGAAAAAGGCAAGTTTTAATTAAGAATAGAGCGAAATAGAGAAAAAGTCAATATATTTTCAATGGTAGATTTAAATTGAAATAAAATAACAATTTTGAAAAAAAATGTTACCAAAATCAGAAGTTCAAAAATCTCCTTCTAAGAAGTTTTACTAATGAATTGGAGATTTTAGCATATATTTAATTAGCTTAAAATTTCTAGCCAGAAATTATTTAGGATTTTTCGAAAATAGTTGTACAATTTCAATATTTTTCTCTGTTTTAGCGTTCTGTGAAATTTAATCTTCGATCTTTGTTAAAATTAATTATTATCAACTCATCGTTCCAACTTAATTGGAAAATAAATTGTGTTTATAATATAGTTTTATTAGCAACACTAAAAATAAATACATGAAATTAAGACAAATAGTTTAAAATATAAAATACACTGAAATATATAAACGTGTTATATGTATAACTATCATATAACCAGTTTCGTGCATCTAGGTAATAACAATAATAGCTCAAACAATTACATTTTATTCTAGAATTATATAACTTATACTACTATGACAATAAGTTCATGCCAATTTTCACATATCCATATTACTCATCACTTTTTAAAATACAAAAACTTTCAGTGGACTTTTATATACACAATATCGACATTACAACTTCAAAATAGACTTTTATAACAAGAAAGTTTTCAAAATGAAGATTATTTGCAAAAAACTATTTGATTGTCTTTAGATGTACATTTGTGAAATTTGGGTTTCATAAATGAAATTTAAAAAAATATCGGTTCTGAGAATGAGCTCTAGTTTACGGAATTATGAAGTTATACCTATATAAACTTGCCGCGTATCAGTGATGATGGGTGAGTCTGAATGCACATGTTGAGCCATGATTGGGAGCAGAGTAGCCGCATCTCGATATGGAAATTGGCACCAGAAGGTTTCCTTCGTTTTACGTCAAATCCCACCAAGAATCCAGTGTTTTAGGAGAACGCGTCCGGCATGATATTTTCATTTTGTGAACAGGTTTTCTTTGAATTCTACAGTCATTGGAGTCTTCAGAAGAACTCTTCTCATATGCACTTTTTGCAGTCCACTGAGGTCTTTTTCGCCTTTCACGGAACTCAATTTATGTTCTTTCTACGGCCCAGGTGTGAAAGAAAGGGATGAGTGTTTTGAATGGTATTACCCATTCATATTCCCACTTTTTTACGACATTTCTATTTGCTCCATTCTCACTGGATTCTTACGTCGAAGTAGAGCTTCATATGATAACCTCGAGGACATACACGTTTAGCTGGCAAAATTCTACATTTCTGGAGAAATCTCACACTTGTTTCTTTTTCACAGTGTAGTTCGCGGTAAATTGTCTAATATTCTGGTAATCGATTCTACTGTATCTTTCTTATTGATTTCTTTTTTACTTTCTTATTATCTTTGTCTTAAATTATATAAAAAATAAAATAGCCATCATTAACTGACAAGAACTAAAATACAGAGAGTTTAATTAATCTGAATAAATCTAGTCAATCAGTTAACACGCGTGATTTGAAATATTTCAACAAATGAAAAGAAAACAAATATCGCAATTAAATAATTTATTAATGCAATTTTGTATTTAGTATTTCCCGTGAAATTGGGTTTTCTTTTAATAAATTTTAATAAAATAGTTACATGATTTTTCTGTTTATTTAAATTTAAATTGTTAGCAAAGTTAATATTCAATAATTTGGTTGAATTGAATTCTTTGTAACATTTTATTGATTTATTACCAAAGTTCAAAAACTCACATTTTTGGTTCGTTATTTAATTTTTAAAATTTAGAAGAGTACAAATAAAAAATGAACTACTGTAAAAGATTAAATTCGAAATGAAAACATTTGATAAATTAATTTATTTTTAATATCAAAGAATGACATTTTGATTTTGTAAAATATTGCTATGAAAACCTTGATGATATATGTTAAAAATAAAGTATAGCACTAATTTTCATTTGTTCTTTCAATTCAAGAATTTGTTTACGTATTCAGATAAATCACAAAATCGACCAACAAGCATTTTTATCAATACAAACACTCAGAAATTGGATGAAATCAAAACGAATAAAACGTTTTATATCTCATCTTGTAATGGGAAAAGTGACGGATTAAATCAAATATTCACTCCGAGAAAGGTTATTTATTATTGATCAATGTCGATTTAATGATAAACAATTCAACATTAATTATATATCAATAACAAACAGTGGGAATCAATTAAATGTTTGTCATAATTGCATTATCGATGATTCATTGAGTGGATCAATAGTTTTGATCGCTTTATTTTGGGAAGCAAGTGAAATAAATCTACTGCACATTATGTCTCAGTGCACCAAAATCTGCACAATTGTTTGCCGTAAATTCTATTTATCTGATAAATTGTGATTCACAGTTTTCGTACTTAGACATAGACAGAGAGAGAGAGTGACGTACTTCTGAATATTTTCTTTGAAATGGAGTTTTGTTTATCAATTAATTTTGTCATCTAAATAAGTTTATTAATTAACGCAATATTTGAAATGTTGTACTAGTTATTCTGATGGTTTTTTATATTGAATATTTCTGTAATAATTTGTAATCAAACAGCCGATCACCGATTTTATTTAATATTGATTTGTTTTTTTCGCATGAAAACGTTTACAAATTAACAGATAAAGTTGATAAATAATCCGATATGATAGAATAATAGAGAGCAATGAATATAATCATACATGTAGAATTTGATGAATTCTTAATGTTATATTAATTATAGTAATAACTGAGCATAATAATAATAAATAATAATATTACAATAAATAATAATAATTAATAATAATACAATAAAAATTATATATGCATATATTATTATTATTATTATTATTATTATTATTATTATTATTATTATTATTATTATTATTATTATTATTAAACAAGTAAATGATAATATAAGCCTTTTGCTGCAAAGTATATATTGAATAAAATGAAATAATTTTCGATTATAAAAATAATTGATTATTTTATTATTTTATAATCGAAAATAGTTGGTGTGAATAGGAGTATCTACAACTGTGTTTAATTAATTAATTTAACAACCTTTAGGTTTATCATTTTAAAAACAAACCAAAAATTTATCATGCATTATTTTGATTTAGTTCTAAACATTTCATCGAAAAGGAGTGATTAGTTATTGATAAATCCTCTGAGTTTCTTAATAATTATATATAATAAATTATATTCATAAATAATTAAAATTACAATAAGTCTTTATTGTTAGATTTCGAATATGTTATTTCTAATTTAAATTTCGATTTTTGTTTTATTACTTAAATTAATTAATTTACAATTATTTTCATTTTTTACATTTATTTAATTTTATGTTAGTTTATTGTTATTTTAGATTATGATGATTTCACATTTATTTATTTTCATGAATTTGTATTTAATTGTAAATTTTTTACAATAAATTAATATTGAATATTCAAAGAAAAAATTTGTTATTTTTCCCGTTATTTTTGATCATTAATTGTGATTCGGTAACCAATTTCTATTATTTCTATCATTTCCATTATTCGATTTGTTATTTATTGTAAATAGAGGTTGGCAGGTGGAAGCTGACAAATAGTCTGCTGTAATTATGATTTATTTGTCACGAAATCATATACTTTTGCTAGCCATCGTAATTTGTCATCAGTTTAGTTTCAATTGGAATTTATCTATCAAGCTATGAATCAATATTTTTTATCCATAAAAATAGAGTGACAATGATGGAATTTTTGTTCAGTTTTTGAGGGCTTTCTTTATCCATAAAAATAATTATTTATTATGCAATTTATCAAGTATGGACACTTGTGGACACTTGTCAATAATTTACTCTATATAGTAAATGATGATAGAAATTCATATTTGAAAGAAATTAGATGGTTTATCATCTAATTTTGGTCAGATGCCTAAAATTCATATCCAATTTTAGACGTGCTAGTAATATTATATTCTAAAGCCGTCTTTTCTTAATCTATTTTCTTCAAAAACGGCTTTTCTGTTTTTACCAACTATCTGCGATTATAACTTTATTAATGCAAGCAACATTATTTTCTTCTAACGTTAGGATATTTTATATATAATCTAACATAAATATCAATTATCCTGTCATTTTTATTAAAGTTTTTAGAGAATAAAGTTGCTTTAAAAAATTCTTTATGGTTTAAATAATTCAAAATTTAAAAATGCAATATTTCTAAAAAATTTATTGAGTGATAAATATTGAATTTATTGATATTTACGAAATCAAGATCAATAGTGAAATACTAACTAAAATAAAAAACTGATTTGTCTGGAAATTATTGGCCAATTGAATTGTAAAATGGATATTTCTATCAATTTTATATTTAGTAAGCCATGCTAAATTATTATTTTTAAAATTTTCAGACAATTAATGTTAAGAATTTGCTCGATGAAACTCGAATTGACAATAAATCTAATATCGATGATGGAGATAGTTCTCCTGAAATTTTTCTGACTCCTACAGGTTGGAATTTCACTTTTGCTTGTATTTATTTGTCTGCCTATAGAAGAAGAACCACCGATTACATTTATAACTCCACCAACAAATTCAATTAAATTATTGTCACCAAAGCCTATTCCCAGTCAGCCAAATAAAAATATGTTGGTTAAACAAGAAATTCCAGAACAAATGACGATAAGTCTTAAATCTGAATTCCAAAAGAAACAACAACAGAAACTAAACTTGGCAAAAACGAAAGTTACTCTTATACCAGCCAATGAAACTACTTGGTTAGCTCAAAAACATAAAAATGAGATTACATCTATTCCATTAACACCTAAAAAGAGTACCAAGTCTCTCCCATCTCCTACGTCAGCAGATTTTCAAAATGTATCAAAAGCTCAGATGAATGAAATTCAAATTCAATTAGGTTTGAAAAGGCAAAAAATTCAAAAAAATCAAAAAATATCCGCCAAGGAAACCGAAAAAAATATTAAAGATTCCAAGCAGAAAGCATTTTTTCAGGTTCTTACAAAAACCAACATTCATCGCAGGAATTCGTTGGAATCTAACAACACACCAAATTTTCCTAATAACCATCAATTGGAAAAACGTTTATCATTATTTATGAACAATAACAAATCAGGTACCGACATACTTTCCAGTGCAAATGTAGATATTAACCCCTCAGATTCTGATTCGTTGGTACTAGAGAATAATTCTAAAGAAAAGAATTTAGTGTCAATTGACAAAAACCAAATCGATTATGATGAATATGAGGAAAATATTAAAGAAATTGAACTTCCATTTTCTCTTCAAGAATCAGATTTTGCTGTCTGTCCTGTTCAGATTATGCAAGAACAAACCCTTGAAATCCCCTTTGAAAATTCCATTGAACACACATCTCAAACTCATTCGCATTTAAATTACATACCAGAGGTCTCTTTGTTGGAGGAAGTATCTGGCTCAAGGTAGACATTTTTAATCAATCATTTATTCTCTCTACAAAATGTTTTTAGCTAAAATTACTTGATTAAAATATAAATCTCTTAAATTACGAATCGTGACTTTTGTTTCGAGAATCAATTTTTAAAAATTATAAATTAATTTTTAATAAAATGAGTGAAATTTAAGATAAATTATAACCGAAACAAAGTCGAACCAAATTTTTAAAATTAAAAAAAAATCAATTGAAAACATCCTTTCTCTCAACCGCTGATTTTTTCCCTCCATTTCTTTTTTAACTATCGATCAATATTTTGCCTTATAGAAGGCAATAGCGGCAGTGGAAAAAAGATAAAGAAAATTGGAGACAGTTATTTAAAAACTAACAAAAAAATCCCATAATACGAATTAAATTAATAAATTTCAAATGATGAATTTTTAAAATAAAATTTAACAATTTACATTGCAACATGACTTTATATTTAATTATATATTATATTAATTCAAATAAATTTATTGTCGTAAATTTATCTTAATATTTTACGGACAAATTATAATTAAAATATTAAATTAAATTTCTTTTTATGTTTCGCCATTTTTCAGCTTTATTATTTGGCTTTTTATATAATATATTTAAAAATGCAAAAACTGCAAAAATGTAATTTCAGGGAGATTCTTTTTAATTCTGGCTGTTAGTTATGATGAAAATTCATTTAGATTGAATATCTGAATTTAAATAATGTTACGCTATAAATAAAAATGGCTGATTATTTAGCTGATTATTGGGGTTTCCAAAATGTATTTGCGTTCTTTTGTGTTATTGCAAAGCCAATTTTTCAATGCATGAATATTCAATAATTACTTTTATCTTTTTAAATTTTAACACACAAATATATATACTTGTAACCATGGCGTATGAAACAAAGCTCGTAGTGTTTATCTTATTTTATTGTTAGACATCCGTAAAAAAAGATTTTAATCCATTACAAGTTAAAAATGCTAAAGGTTTACGGATGCACTTGTATGCACTATGTATGACGGTGTCTCCGGAGGCTAATATGATTTTTCATACGCCATGTTTACAAGTTTGCAGATATTTGTTTCTGTGATTTAGCGAATTTGCAAGTGATGTGATTTCCAGTGTAGCAGTTAAAGAATGCAATAGAGTTGAATCAGCAATATTGTATACTTACCTGGCGTGAAGAGAAATCTTCGCGTCTCCTGCATAGTACTGATGAGAGCCAAAAGCTCGAAACTAGTCTACTATTGGGATTTGCACTGGGTATCACAAAGCTTGTAATGTTTATCTTATTTTATTGTTAGACATCCGTAAAAAAATATTTTAATCCATATATATATATATATATATATATATATATATATATATATATATATATATATATATATATATATATATATATATATATATATAACAATCCATATATAACAATATCAATGAAAAAGATATCAATGGTGAAATTTGAAAAAAAGGTTCTTATATTATATAAGTCCATTTATATATATTTTTTTCTATTGCTCAACTTTTTGCATTTTGCATAATATTTTCATAATTAAAATAAACTTTTAAATGTGGTTGACTTTTTTATGCGGCCTCCATGCTTTCGAGATGCTGCAAAATTTTATTAAACACCCACGATTTATATGGATTAAATTATTTGACGGTTGTCCTATAATTTGTACCTAGTAATTTTCATAACTTCAGAGTAAATAACTAATAATTTCGTATCATAAACTTGATAGAGGACTATCTTTCTTCGTTTTCATTTAATAAGAATAAAAGTATTATTAAAAGAATAATAAGAATAAAAGTATTTTGAACGTTTATATCGATTGGTTAGACGAAAAACATTTTATTAATTTTTGCAAACTTCAACAGGGTACAATTTTTTAAAATATAATAAAATATAATAATTGTAAATAATTGTAATAATTGTATAATAAATGTAATATATACATTCAAACATAAATATACAACCTATTTATGCTTATTATAGTGAACAAAAATAAAATAATTTTTGTAATCATTTGATACCATCGTTGAAAAAATTTACTTTCTTTATAAATATGCACCATACAAGCAAAAGTTCTATATAGCAACAATGTCGAACTAAGAACTTATCTCATGAATTGGTATGGTTGATGAATATTTAAGGTATTGAAAGTTTTATGCAAAAATGTTTAATTATTTGTTTGCGGTTTCATTATTATAATAGTCTTTTTGATTTATAGTAATTATCATATTCATAGTTTAATTCAAGTACGGCTTTGTTTCATAGTTGTTGCTTGACACCTATATTAAATTTGTCTTGCCAGAGCTACGCATCATAGATAATTATTATATTATTGTTAACAGCATTTATGTTTCAAGGATAATTAATTACATTTTATAACAAATTATTACTGCAACTTAGTGCGCTACTGCGCTGGTAACATTTAATAGGTATTTGAATTTTGTTTTATTATACTACGTTTATTATTTATCAAATACTTCAATTTGGAAACCCCAATAAAATATTATCAATCTTTTTTCCACTAATATTATTACATTTATCTTGGTGCAATAGTATATATAATATGTTAATACCAAAATGATTTAAATATTTTAATAAATAAAAACTTATAATACAAAAATAATTGGAAGTAATGATTATCATCATTTTTATGTGTTTTCTTTCTTTATAAGTTGCTTATTTATCTTATTTATTGTACCACTATGAAGCTAAACGAGGGTACTCACAAAAGTTTGATACATTGGGCGATTTGTGGAAGGAAATTCTGCAAAATAGAGTAGCAATAAACTTGGTTCAACATAGATATTAAAGAACATGCATGATTAGCAAACGCTTAATGATTTTTTGTGTCTCTCTTTTATTATGGAATATTTATTCAACAACTAATAAAGCCCGGAAGGTTAAAGATAAACGAGTTCGTAAATAATAGATAATTTCATAAAATTATCATTTCTAATGACATTATTGATTTCTGAAATTTATAAAGATTTAATATAAATTAATATAATCAATAATGTGAATATTGAAATTATAATTTCAATGTTATTAAACAGAGCTGTGATTTAAATTTGATACATACAAATTTAATAAATATTTTTAAAATAAACATTTCATTTTTTGTAAAATCTGTAGTTTTACAATACCATAATTTTAATCTTTAATAAACTAATTTTCAGCCTGTTCTCTCTGTACTACTTCATTTGTATTTTTAATAATCGATTATTTTTAAAACATTTTTGAATTTTTAAGAATACATATTTTAAAACCACACAAATTTAATTTCATTAATTATCTAAAAAGTAAGCTCACAATATTAAAACAAAGTGCAAAAAAATAAATTTTGAATTCTATGAATTCTATTCTTGCAAATAAACTTTAGAATTGATTCTTTTTTATTTTAGAAAAAACAGTTCCACGTCAATCTCTAGTCTTTCTAGCATCAGTAATAAAAGCTCTGACAAGTTACTGATTAACCAAGAAGAATATCATAAATCCATAAATATTCTGAATCAAAGTCTGTCTTCATTGCAACAGGAGATACGTCAATTAAGTCAACAACAACAATCATGGAATAGGCTTATAACACCTGAGTTATCAGTAAAAGATACTTCTTTGGAAACCAGTATCGAAGTCAATAAACAAACTTCAGAAAGCAAATCTATTCCTGAAACTCCAACTAATAACTTTACATCATTGACAGAAATCACTGATATTGCTAAAATAAACGAACAAATGAATGATAACAATTTATTATCTTCTCATCTTCCAACAATCACATCACACAAATCACTAGAACCTTCAGAGTTTCAGAAGATTGTTGACTTGGAAACACCAGATTCATTTCATGGAGTTCAATATCAACATTCTACATCTCTGTGTGATGAGGACGATGCAAAAATCAATCCTTCGGATTTTGTCAAACCAAATTCCACAGAACATGTTACTCATAATAGTGAAACGCCAACTGTGAACAAAAAATGGAACAATCTAACCGAAAGCACAGTTAAAGTTCCCATTACGATTGAGGAGAATAATAAATCAGTGATTCACTCTTCGCATACCAACTCCAGCACTGATGACGACGCAGCCGAGATGACTTCATCTACCGATTCCTCTATCATTTCTTCAAATATTCAACCGATCACTTTCATTATTAGCACTGACCAGGTAATTTTCATTCGGATTTTGATTTTATTTTGAAACATTTCTCCTAACTCTCTATACTGGCAAAAGGTTTTCTGGAAATTTAACATTGACTTTTATAGTCTGAAAGGAATGAAGTTGTAAATGAAAATAGATAAAAGATGAAAAAGATATAAGATATTTTAAAAGATAAATAGAAAAACTAAAATTACTTTAAAGAAAAAATATGTGAAGGATCACAATTTGGTTAAACCAATGACTTGCAGTTGTCTAAAACGCATATTATTTGAAACAATTGTATTCGAGAGAAAAATTCTGAAAAATTACTATTTTAGAATTTATGAAATTTATTTAAAATTAAATTAACGATTAATTGTAATATATTGAATTATTTGAATTTAAATTTATCTTTTGATTTCGCCTTTGATCTTTTTTTAATTCAATAATTTTCATATTAATATTTGTAAGACTATAGATCAAAACAATATATAAGGTACACGATATTTCGGCGTGGTATTTATCAAATGTACACAAATATTTCTATGAAAATTATTACATGTAAAATTGTAATTAGTATATAAATAGGCAAAAAGCGTACTTTTGTTTTTCATCAATCAATACCATTATATTGTTATCGATCTATATATTATTGCAATTATAATATATATAGGCAAATAATTTTGCTTGAAACTAGTTTTAATTATGAATGAATGTTTGCAAAATTCAATATATGATTAATACGAAATTCTACTCATCGCCAAATGCCCTTTACAGAGGCGCTTTAGATTCGAATCATACATATTCATTACAATCGTTTATTTCGTAATTAGCATTGATTATTTTCAATTTTTGTTCTTTTACATTTTTAGGAATGACCATCTCTATAAACTATGTTTGATAATTGATAATAAATTTTTTGGAAATAAAAACTTTAAAGAGTGACATAGTTTTTAATATAAATTGTATAATTAAAAAAAAAGAAATCTTTTGTTGTTTGAAATATTAAATAGTTGAGTTTTGAAGCACATTCTTTTGAATTGAACTGAATTTTGAACTTCTAAATTGTGAATTTAGTTAAAAACAGAATTGAATTTCATAATTGTTTTGAAGTTATCAGTGGAAGATGTGTTATGGAACTTTAATGTATTGAAAAACATAAAGATGTGAGAAAAAAATTGGATTTTCTGTAAACATCTAAATCAAGTTCGGTCTTAATCCTGTTACTACTGGTTTTCACGCCACGTGAATTAATTTCTTTGGTAAACGATCTTATGCAACTTTTGTCACCTTTACATAGTTTTTTAAGGAATTTTAAATATTTAATTATTTTTCTTCATATTCGTTAAATGTCAAATCTTAATAAGACGACATTCTTAGATTCCAGATTTTTACTTTTCCGCATGTAAGCATATTTACTAATCTATAAATTCATGTTGGAATATTATAAAAATAACTAAAAATTGCTAACAAATATATAAATATAATTTAAAATTCATATACTTTTTATGCATGTTGATTTATTTAAACCCAGAATTATAGCTATATAAATAACTCTGAAGTACTTCCAATTGTATTACAGATATTTTTTTGAAATTATTAAGAATATTATTATAATATGGTACTTTTTTATGTCCATGAGTGTATGTTAAATTATAACATTCAATATTTTTAAATTAAATAGGACGACATAATAATTTTTTGTTCATTAATAGGGCAAAAATTTTAAAAACTATATTTGTTCGCTTAAAAAGATTTTTCAAAAAATAATTATCTGCTAATAGAATGTAATCATATAAACGGTTATAAAAATGTTAACAATATTATTTAGCAGTTTCTTTTAATTACATAATTAATAAAAATTACATTAATTAATAAACATAATTAAAACAACACAGATGAATATTAATTAATACAATAATTAATGAAATTTTTTTAATAACGTGACTGTTTTTCAAGAATCATTTTAATTAAATAATCAAGTCATCGACTAATTTTTTGGAATTTGTTGAATGTCAGTTATTTTTTAGGGTTTGCAACCGGCTAATTTTTCACTATCTGTCGACTTTTTTTTACTTCCATATAGGCAGCAAAAAAAATTAAACAAATTATTTCCTATAGCTGTTATTACATGTTATAGGAAAAGGAGGAATCTCAAAGGAAAAAAGCTGAATTATTAGCACTTCGCGAAGAGAAACGGCGAATAAAAATGGAGCTATTAAAGCAAAAGCGTGAGCAAGATAGAGAAAATCGTCTGAGTGCAACGATAGATGAATTAATGGAACGGGAAGAGAAAAAGAGACAAGAAAAAGAGAAACGAGATAGCTTGTTGCAAAAGTATCTTGATCGTAAGAAAGGCGAAGTATATATTGAAATAATTTACTTTTTCATAATCTAATTGTATGTAGAAGAACACTTCTTCCAGTAATACCACATTTGAAAAGAGATCAGCTTCTGCTGCAAATACACCGGTGAAATTGCATACTAATTCGAAAACTCTCAGGCCGGTAGTTTCCAGCGGTAGGCAAGACTCTGTCGGCAATCTTCCGTCAGCCAGTCTACAAAGGAATACTTGGTTTTCTTCAATGAGAATCAGTAATAGAAATACGTCACAATCTAGTAAGTCAAATTAAATTGAATTTTCTTCATAAATATTATATGAAATTAAAATTTTATATTTTTAATCGACAACATGCTAGTTTTATTTCAGTTATATGAAAAAATCGACTTTTATCTATCGAAAGATTCATAATTTATTCAATTTAATCAAAAATTTATTTTAAAATTATTACAATATGTTAAATATTAAAAATTATTATAATTAAATTTTACTTATTGATTTGAATTAATAATATAATAATTTTTATTTTTAATCGACAACAATACATTTTTATTTCAATATTATCTGAAAATCGACTTTCCTCAATTGAATGATTTATAATTTATCCAAATTTAATCAAATACTCAACGACGTGACAATGTTGTATCAAAAGTAAACAAAGCTTCAGAACATTTAGAATGTTCCACAACTCGATAAAAATATGCTAAAAATATGTTATTAAATGTTGTAAACTATAAACTACAATTGGTTCCATCACAACTAAATGATTTATCCAACCATTATAGCAAGTAGAGAGAAGTGTGCTCCATGACTCATCGTTTTTTGTCATTTTTTTGCACTACCCCCCCCCCCCCCCCGATGACTCAGCGCAAAACAAAGACATATGACTCATCAATGACTCATCCATAGCAACCGTGGTAATTGGATCAAGGTCATATGACTCACCCATAGCAACGGTGGTCCCCATGGCAACTAGACCAAGGTCATTCTATTTTTAGCAACAAGGTCACATGACGTCATCGATGACTCATCAAGGTCATTCTATTTTTAGTAAATAGGTCAAGGTCATTCTATTTTTAGTAACAAGGTCACATGACTCATCATTTTTAAACAAAGACGATGACTCATCATTAAAGTACATATGATTCATCACCGTTGATCCTGCCCGATGACTCATCATTTTTAAACAAAGAAGATGACTCATCAAGGTCATTCTATTTTTAGTAACAAGGTCATATGACTCATCATTTTTTAAACAAAGACATTTAATCAAATATTTAAACAATGACATGTAAACAAATATTTAAATAAATACATTTAAACAAATATTTAAACAAAGACATTTAATCAAATATTTAAATAATGACATGTAAACAAATATTTAAATAAATACATTTAAACAAAGACATATAGACAAAGACTCATCGATGACTCATAGTTTAAATAAGAAGTTATTTTTTTGTGCACTATCCCCCCTTGTATGACTCATCGATGACTTTTTTGAACAAAGACCAATCATTTATTTTTAAGACAAAGACTATCACACACGATTAGAACGATGACTCAGGACTCCACTAGAACAAAGATGTCATTATCAAAATTATTATTATTATCATTATTATTATTATTATTATTATTATTATTATTATTATTATTATTATTATTATTATTATTATTATCATTATTATTATTATTTTCAATGTAATATTATTATTTTATTATAATTATTATTATTACTATTATTATTATCAAATTAATATTATTTCAAAATATTATTTCAAAGTAATAAAAAATAATAATAAAAAATAATAATAACAAAGTAATAAAAAACATTACCATTTCTGATATAATTTTCTCCATAAAAACATATTCTTCATAAAAAATTCATAAATTGATTTCATAATTTCTAAAAAACATTATAATTAAAAACATAATAATTAAAATTTACTTTTTCATCCACGAGCATTTTGAAAAAATCATAGAGTATATGTAACGTCTATCCAATCAGAATACAGATAGGATAGAGAAATATACACACACATACTCTATGCTTTGTACTAAAATGATGAGTCATCAATGACTCACATAGTAACAAATAATGTCTTTGTTACTCATTGTCTTTGTTTAATTTACACGTGACATGAGTTCAACATGTCTTTATAATAATAATATTTTTGTGAATAATAATAAAATTAATTAATTAATTAATAATAATAAAATTAATAATAAAATTAATTAATTAATAATAATTATAATAAAATAATAATAAAAAATAGTATTACTTTGAAAAATAATAATATTATTTTGAAAATAATAATAAAATATATATATATCAAATAATTTAAATGCAAATCAATATAATAAAATGGTGGGTCCCTCAAAAAATCTTTTCAAACCTTATAATTCGAAAGGTATTTCAGAGGTCTATCTAATGGTCATATCTTCGAATGGTATAACCTTCAAAGGGTCATAAACCTTCGAATTTTTTCAAACCTTATAATATATATATCAAACAAAAGGAAATTCAAAAATGAGTATGATGGTCCAAGTTTAAAGAGTCCAAGGTTCAAATTTTGAAAACATTATAATATACATATTAAACAAAAGGTAATACAAAGATGAGTATGATGGTCCAAGGGTCGAAGGTATATGGTGGGTCAATAACCTTCAAAGGGTCAAAAACTTTCGAACTTTATAATATACATATCAAACAAAAGGTAATACAAAGATGAGTATGATGGTCCAAGGGTCAAATTTTTCAAACCTTATAATATACATATCAAACAAAAGGTACTACAAAGGTAGTCATCGCTGACTTTTTATAACAAAGACAATGACTCATCACTTTTTAAAACAAAGACATCTGTTTTCAGAATGACGCGCCCATGGGATTTATTATTATTAATATCAAAATTATTATTATTATCAATATTATTTATTATTATCAATAGTATTATTATTATTTTATTATTATTATATTATTATTATTATTATTATTATTATTATTATTATTATTATTATTATTATTATTATTATTATTATTATTATTATTATTATTATTATTATTATTATTATTATTATTAATATTATATTCATGTCTTTGTTAATCATGCACGTTTATTGCAAAGTCTTTGTTAATTATGCAAGTGTATTGCAAATTTATTAGTCATACCTTGATATTAATTTTACACACATACTCAATCCATTATTATTATTGCAAGTATTAGAGATAAACCTAAAATATTTACACACACAAGTCTATTCGAAAGTATACATGCTAGGATTACACACCTTAAGGGTAGAAAAATATTTCTGAGTGATTGTGTGTGCAATAGCCAAAAATAATAAATTTTATCAAATACATGTAAATTTTTTTAAAAATTCTATGTGTGTGTTATTGGTAGAGTGTGAGTGTGTAAAATATGAAATTTTATCAAATACATGTATAAATTTAGGTAAATTTTATGAAAAATCTATGTTTTTTGTGTGTGTGTGTTACGGGTATAGTATGTGTGTGCGTAAATATATGAAATTTTATCAAATACATGTAAATTTAGTTAAATTTTATGAAAAATCTATGTGTGTGTGTTACGGGTATAGTATGTGTGTGTAAAAATATGAAATTTTATCAAATACATGTAAATTTAGTTAAATTTTATGAAAAATCTATGTTTTCTGTGTGTGTGTGTTATGGGTAGAGTATGTGTGTATGTAAAAATTTTATCAAATACATGTAAATTTCTTTAAAAAAATCTATATGTGTGTTTGTCCTATGGGGTAGAGAATTATTGTATATGTGTGTAAAAATTATATCAAATTTCTTTAAAATTTATGAAAAATCTATATATGTGTGTGTTATGGGGTAGAGTATGTGTGCGTAAAAAACTTTTATCAAATACATGTAGATTTCTTTAAAAAATCTATGTTTTCTGTGTGTGCTATGGTTAGAGAATTATTATGGTGTACGTGTGTAAAAATATTAAATTTTATCAAATACATGTAAATTTCTTTCAAAAATCTATGTTTTCTGTGTGTGCTATGGTTAGAGAATTATTATGGGTGTATGTGTGTACAAATAATAAATTTTATAAAAATCATGTAAATTTCTTTAAAAATCTATGTTTTCTGTGTGTGTGTGTGGTATGGGTAATTATTATGGGTGTGTAAAAACTTTTATCAAATACATGTAAATTTCTTTAAAAAATCTATGTGTGTGCTATGGTTAGAGAATTATTATATGTGTATTTGTGTACAAATAATAAATTTTATAAAAATCATGTAAATTTCTTTAAAAAATCTATGTTTTCTGTGTGTGTGTGTGTGCTATGGGGTAGAGTATGTGTGTGTAAAAAACTTTTATGAAATACATATAAATTTCTTTAAAAAATCTATATGTGTGTTTGTCCTATGGGGTAGAGAATTATTGTATATGTGTGTAAAAATTATATCAAATTTCTTTAAAATTTATGAAAAATCTATATATGTTTGTGTTATGGAGTAGAGTATGTGTGTGTAAAAAACTTTTATCAAATACATGTAAATTTCTTTCAAAAATCTATGTTTTCCGTGTGTGTATGTGTGTGCTATGGGGTAGAAAATTATTGTGTGTGTATGTGTGTAAAAATATGAAATTTTATCAAATTTCTTTAAAATTTATGAAAAATCTATGTTTTTGTGTGCATTGTACGTGTATTGCACATGCTTATTTTAACACGGGTATATATGCTTAATATGTGATTATACTCTGAGTTTATCCGACAAGATATTTTGTCCCCCTATGGGTAATGTTCACACTCAACATGTTGCAAGTGTACTGCTCACAAGGGTATTATTATATTATTATTATTATTATTATTATTATTATATATACTCAGAGTTTATCCGACAAGATATTTAGTCCCCTTTATGAGTACTACTCGCAAAGGTACTGCTCACATGTCTCAAAGAGTATATATTCTGACCAATCAAGTAAGGGGTAGAAAAAATATATATTACGTTGCAGTATTTTAAAACTTAAATATATTTTGACACCATTTTCAACATTTTCATCAATTATTATTATTTTTATTATTGTTATTATTAACGCGCGGGGGATATTATTATTATTTATAATATTTTCAAAGTATTATTATTATTATTATTATTATTATTATTATTATAAGTATTATTATTATTATTATTATTATTATTATTATTATTATTATTATTATTATTATTATTATTATTATTATTATTATTATTATTATTATTATTATTTTCATTATTATTATTATTATTCTTATTTTATTTTCAAAGTATTATTATAATTATTATTATTATATAAACTATGAGTTTATCCGACAACATATTTAGTCCCCGGATGGATAATGCTCATATACAACATGTCTCAAAGGGCATATTATTAAATTCTGACTAATCAATGAAGGGGTAGAACAAAAATATATTACGTTGTGGTATGTTAAAATCTTATTTTCAAAACATATTTTGACGCCATTTTCATTAGATGCAAGAACATTTTCATAATTATTTTCATAATTTTTGCATCGATTTCATGATTTTCAACATTTTCATCATTTGCATGAATATATTATTTTCAAAGTTATTTTCAATGTATTATTATTATTATTATTATTATTATTATTATTATTATTATTATTATTATTATTATTATTATTATTACTATTATTATTATTTCGATGGGTTTTATGTAGGGTATCCGAATGTTGTAATAAGCAATATTTTCATTATTTTTCATGATTATTTTCTTCAAAATTCTTATTTTATAAAGTATGACTCATTCAAGGTCATATGACTCATCAAGGTCACGTGACTCATCGATTACATTTTGAAAATTCTAATTTGATTGGTTATATCTATTGTGATAAATGTAAAAACAAAAGTAATTTAGTTATTACTGATGATTTCTACAAGTAAAACTGTTGAATATGATTGTGTAAATCACAAAATGTATTTGGTAACTTTATTATTTTATCAATTTTTTGTGATTTATAGCAAGGAACTCGAAATAATGAAAAATTAAGTCCATCCTATTCTGAAGATAATTGCTCATTGAAATTTTTAACAACACAGTTGAAGATTTTATAAATAATCATGATGCTTACACTGATAAGAAAATCATAAATGTTTTAAAAATTTTCAAACATTCCTCTATTGAATATTTGATTGATTTATTTAATTATGATAAATGTATTTTGAAGTTATCTAGTTATTTAATGTATTTTGAAAAAACAGTGGTAAACAACGATACACTGAATGAATACTTTTTTAAGATTGAAACCGGGATATAGTAGATTGATTTATGAATGGATGGCGAAAGTCGATTTGATTGAAAATAAACTAACGGAAAAACTGAACGATGTTAAGAAAATGTATTTAACTTGTTCAATTTGTAAAGAAAATCAAGTTTCGGTTTTGTTTTTACCATGTGGTCATGTAATTGTTTGTTCTAAGTGTCACGAGAAGAATGTTCGCAATTGTCAAGCCTGTTCAACTTTGATTAATGAATATCATACTATATATATGTAATTTCTCAATACAAATTTCTAGTGTCTTTTTTAATCATGCACATTTATTGCTATTTTGTATATTTTTTAGTTAATTTATAAATATTATCTGACATTTTGATGTGTCAATGCAAATATATATACAACAAATTAATCAATAAAGATTGTAAGTTCTTTTATATACTCAGAGTTTATCCGACAAGATATTTTGTCCCCCTATGGGTATTTGTCGTAAAGGTACTGGTCGCAAGGGTAATTAAGGCACATGTATATATATATAAATTCTTAGGTAATTTAGTGAGAAATATTTGGGTAATATTTTAAATGTAACTTTATTCTTATTTCGAACGATAAATTTATTGATTAACTTTGTCATTTAAAAGGTAATTTGGTAAAGTATTTTCATAGGTAATTTATTCATCTAATGTTCATTACAATAGTTAACTTCGTGAGAAATACATGGTCATTAATAACAACATTGATTCTTTGGAGTAAAAATCTTTGTTCGAGTCATAATAGAAATATGATCATCTGGTTAACCAATTAAGGTGTTTATTAGTTAGAATTCTAATTTATTATCATTGAGTATAATATATCTTTGTGAGAATAAGTTAAGATTTTTGAGCAACATTTACCAAAACATGAATATTTTGTGCGAAGAATATTGGTTAAATATGTCATTTAAAATAATATTTTCAGACAATAATTAATAAATTCATTGGTTAATTTATATCTTTGTGAGAAATACATGATCATTTATTGACAATTCATTAATAAATTTGGTATAAATTCTTTATCATTTGGAGTAATTTTTGTCAAATTTCTATTTTTTATTATTATAGAAACATGATCGTTTGGTTAATTTACATGGAATAATATGATGAATTTCAAGTGAAATAAAGTTTTCAGTTAATTAATATATCAAATTAATTTAAAATTGAGGATACACTGATGAAAATTCTAAACAAATATTTGCATCCACACATATATTTGAACATCACATAATAAAAACTCATTAATTTAAAATACTGCAACGTAAAATATTGCGTAATAAATGATACTGAATCGCTCTATAATAATAATAATAATAATAATAATAATAATAATAATAATAATAATAATAATAATAATACATTGAAAATAATAATAATATTACTTTGAAAAATAATAATATGACATTGATGACATTTGAAAATAAAATAAGAATTTTGAAGAAAATAATCATGAAAATATTGAAAATCGTAAAAATATCTTTTGGAAATAATATTAATAATAATAATACTATGAACTTGTATTTGAAAATAATATACATTTAGCGACCAATACCCATAGAGGGAACAAAATATCTTGTCGGATAAACTCAGACTATATATATAATTAAATCAGTCAAATCAAGAATTTTGATAAAATTATACTTAGGTGGTAAGAATATATGAAATATATGATAAAAAAAAATTGAAAGGTTTTTGATGAAAATAAGAATAGATATATATTTAAAATATATTTTACTAAAACTTGAATATTTAACAGAAGAAATATTAGTAGGAAAATAAATCGGGGGCTGTTGATTGTTCAGAGGATTATGTTATAGCTAAATTATTACATCAAGTTGATTGAAAAATAATTCTGTTAATAAAGTTTGGCTGAGTTCTTTATTTTACACTAAATTTCGAAATTAATATTAGTCACATTCCTAAATAATTGAAATGTAACGTAACATTTTAAAAATACAATTATATACTTTTTACTAAATTTAATTGTCTGTAATTTTCCTTTAACCTTCTGTAGCAATTAATTCTATCTCAATTAAGATTTACACTCTTTATTAATTTATCATATATTTCAATGAATATTATTACCACTTGAGTATAATTTTATCAAAGTTCTTGATTTGACTGATTTAATTATATATATAGTCTGAGTTTATCCGACAAGATATTTTGTCCCTCTATGGGTATTGGTCGCTAAATGTATATTATTTTCAAATACAAGTTCATAGTATTATTATTATTAATATTATTTCCAAAAGATATTTTTACGATTTTCAATATTTTCATGATTATTTTCTTCAAAATTCTTATTTTATTTTCAAATGTCATCAATGTCATATTATTATTTTTCAAAGTAATATTATTATTATTTTCAATGTCATATTATTATTTTTCAAAGTAATATTATTATTATTTTCAATGTATTATTATTATTATTATTATTATTATTATTATTATTATTATTATTATTATAGAGCGATTCAGTATCATTTATTACGCAATATTTTACGTTGCAGTATTTTAAATTAATGAGTTTTTATTATGTGATGTTCAAATATATGTGTGGATGCAAATATTTGTTTAGAATTTTCATCAGTGTATCCTCAATTTTAAATTAATTTGATATATTAATTAACTGAAAACTTTATTTCACTTGAAATTCATCATATTATTCCATGTAAATTAACCAAACGATCATGTTTCTATAATAATAAAAAATAGAAATTTGACAAAAATTACTCCAAATGATAAAGAATTTATACCAAATTTATTAATGAATTGTCAATAAATGATCATGTATTTCTCACAAAGATATAAATTAACCAATGAATTTATTAATTATTGTCTGAAAATATTATTTTAAATGACATATTTAACCAATATTCTTCGCACAAAATATTCATGTTTTGGTAAATGTTGCTCAAAAATCTTAACTTATTCTCACAAAGATATATTATACTCAATGATAATAAATTAGAATTCTAACTAATAAACACCTTAATTGGTTAACCAGATGATCATATTTCTATTATGACTCGAACAAAGATTTTTACTCCAAAGAATCAATGTTGTTATTAATGACCATGTATTTCTCACGAAGTTAACTATTGTAATGAACATTAGATGAATAAATTACCTATGAAAATACTTTACCAAATTACCTTTTAAATGACAAAGTTAATCAATAAATTTATCGTTCGAAATAAGAATAAAGTTACATTTAAAATATTACCCAAATATTTCTCACTAAATTACCTAAGAATTTATATATATATATACATGTGCCTTAATTACCCTTGCGACCAGTACCTTTACGACAAATACCCATAGGGGGACAAAATATCTTGTCGGATAAACTCTGAGTATATAAAAGAACTTACAATCTTTATTGATTAATTTGTTGTATATATATTTGCATTGACACATCAAAATGTCAGATAATATTTATAAATTAACTAAAAAATATACAAAATAGCAATAAATGTGCATGATTAAAAAAGACACTAGAAATTTGTATTGAGAAATTACATATATATAGTATGATATTCATTAATCAAAGTTGAACAGGCTTGACAATTGCGAACATTCTTCTCGTGACACTTAGAACAAACAATTACATGACCACACGGTAAAAACAAAACCGAAACTTGATTTTCTTTACAAATTGAACAAGTTAAATACATTTTCTTAACATCGTTCAGTTTTTCCGTTAGTTTATTTTCAATCAAATCGACTTTCGCCATCCATTCATAAATCAATCTACTATATCCCGGTTTCAATCTTAATACATGCAACTCCAAAGTATTCATTCAGTGTATCGTTGTTTACCACTGTTTTTTCAAAATACATTAAATAACTAGATAACTTCAAAATACATTTATCATAATTAAATAAATCAATCAAATATTCAATAGAGGAATGTTTGAAAATTTTTAAAACATTTATGATTTTCTTATCAGTGTAAGCATCATGATTATTTATAAAATCTTCAACTGTGTTGTTAAAAATTTCAATGAGCAATTATCTTCAGAATAGGATGGACTTAATTTTTCATTATTTCGAGTTCCTTGCTATAAATCACAAAAAATTGATAAAATAATAAAGTTACCAAATACATTTTGTGATTTACACAATCATATTCAACAGTTTTACTTGTAGAAATCATCAGTAATAACTAAATTACTTTTGTTTTTACATTTATCACAATAGATATAACCAATCAAATTAGAATTTTCAAAATGTAATCGATGAGTCACGTGACCTTGATGAGTCATATGACCTTGAATGAGTCATACTTTATAAAATAAGAATTTTGAAGAAAATAATCATGAAAAATAATGAAAATATTGCTTATTACAACATTCGGATACCCTACATAAAACCCATCGAAATAATAATAATAGTAATAATAATAATAATAATAATAATAATAATAATAATAATAATAATAATAATAATACATTGAAAATAACTTTGAAAATAATATATTCATGCAAATGATGAAAATGTTGAAAATCATGAAATCGATGCAAAAATTATGAAAATAATTATGAAAATGTTCTTGCATCTAATGAAAATGGCGTCAAAATATGTTTTGAAAATAAGATTTTAACATACCACAACGTAATATATTTTTGTTCTACCCCTTCATTGATTAGTCAGAATTTAATAATATGCCCTTTGAGACATGTTGTATATGAGCATTATCCATCCGGGGACTAAATATGTTGTCGGATAAACTCATAGTTTATATAATAATAATAATTATAATAATACTTTGAAAATAAAATAAGAATAATAATAATAATAATGAAAATAATAATAATAATAATAATAATAATAATAATAATAATAATAATAATAATAATAATAATAATAATAATAATAATAATAATAATAATAATAATAATAATAATAATAATAATAATACTTTGAAAATATTATAAATAATAATAATATCCCCCGCGCGTTAATAATAACAATAATAAAAATAATAATAATTGATGAAAATGTTGAAAATGGTGTCAAAATATATTTAAGTTTTAAAATACTGCAACGTAATATATATTTTTTCTACCCCTTCCTTGATTTTGATTGGTCAGTATATATACTCTTTGAGACATGTGAGCAGTACCTTTGCGAGTAGTACTCATAAAGGGGACTAAATATCTTGTCGGATAAACTCTGAGTATATATAATAATAATAATAATAATAATAATAATAATACCCTTGTGAGCAGTACACTTGCAACATGTTGAGTGTGAACATTACCCATAGGGGGACAAAATATCTTGTCGGATAAACTCAGAGTATAATCACATGATAAGCATATATACCCGTGTTAAAATAAGCATGTGCAATACACGTACAATGCACACAAAAACATAGATTTTTCATAAATTTTAAAGAAATTTGATAAAGTTTCATATTTTTACACACATACACACACAATAATTTTCTACCCCATAGCACACACACATACACACACAGAAAACATAGATTTTTGAAAGAAATTTACATGTATTTGATAAAAGTTTTTTACACACACATACTCTACTCCATAACACACACATATATAGATTTTTCATAAATTTTAAAGAAATTTGATATAATTTTTACACACATATACAATAATTCTCTACCCCATAGGACAAACACACATATAGATTTTTTAAAGAAATTTATATGTATTTCATAAAAGTTTTTTACACACACATACTCTACCCCATAGCACACACACACACACAGAAAACATATATTTTTTAAAGAAATTTACATGATTTTTATAAAATTTATTATTTGTACACAAATACACATATAATAATTCTCTAACCATAGCACACACATAGATTTTTTAAAGAAATTTACATGTATTTGATAAAAGTTTTTACACACCCATAATAATTACCCATACCACACACACACACAGAAAACATAGATTTTTGAAAGAAATTTAAATGTATTTGATAAAATTTAATATTTTTACACACATACACACATAATAATTCTCTAACCATAGCACACACAGAAAACATAGATTTTTTAAAGAAATCTACATGTATTTGATAAAAGTTTTTTACGCACACATACTCTACCCCATAACACACACATATATAGATTTTTCATAAATTTTAAAGAAATTTGATATAATTTTTACACACATATACAATAATTCTCTACCCCATAGGACAAACACACATATAGATTTTTTTAAAGAAATTTACATGTATTTGATAAAACTTTTACATACACACATACTCTACCCATAACACACACACACAGAAAACATAGATTTTTCATAAAATTTAACTAAATTTACATGTATTTGATAAAATTTCATATTTTTACACACACATACTATACCCGTAACACACACACATAGATTTTTCATAAAATTTAACTAAATTTACATGTATTTGATAAAATTTCATATATTTACGCACACACATACTATACCCGTAACACACACACACAAAAACATAGATTTTTCATAAAATTTACCTAAATTTATACATGTATTTGATAAAATTTCATATTTTACACACTCACACTCTACCAATAACACACACATAGATTTTTAAAAAAAATTTACATGTATTTGATAAAATTTATTATTTTTGGCTATTGCACACACAATCACTCAGAAATATTTTTCTACCCTTAAGGTGTGTAATCCTAGCATGTATACTTTCGAATAGACTTGTGTGTGTAAATATTTTAGGTTTATCTCTAATACTTGCAATAATAATAATGGATTGAGTATGTGTGTAAAATTAATATCAAGGTATGACTAATAAATTTGCAATACACTTGCATAATTAACAAAGACTTTGCAATAAACGTGCATGATTAACAAAGACATGAATATAATATTAATAATAATAATAATAATAATAATAATAATAATAATAATAATAATAATAATAATAATAATAATAATATTAATAATAATAAAAATAATAATAAAAATAATAATAATACTATTGATAATAATAAATAATATTGATAATAATAATAATTTTGATATTAATAATAATAAATCCCATGGGCGCGTCATTCTGAAAACAGATGTCTTTGTTTTAAAAAGTGATGAGTCATTGTCTTTGTTATAAAAAGTCAGCGATGACTACCTTTGTAGTACCTTTTGTTTGATATGTATATTATAAGGTTTGAAAAATTTGACCCTTGGACCATCATACTCATCTTTGTATTACCTTTTGTTTGATATGTATATTATAAAGTTCGAAAGTTTTTGACCCTTTGAAGGTTATTGACCCACCATATACCTTCGACCCTTGGACCATCATACTCATCTTTGTATTACCTTTTGTTTAATATGTATATTATAATGTTTTCAAAATTTGAACCTTGGACTCTTTAAACTTGGACCATCATACTCATTTTTGAATTTCCTTTTGTTTGATATATATATTATAAGGTTTGAAAAAATTCGAAGGTTTATGACCCTGTGAAGGTTATACCATTCGAAGATATGACCATTAGATAGACCTCTGAAATACCTTTCGAATTATAAGGTTTGAAAAGATTTTTTGAGGGACCCACCATTTTATTATATTGATTTGCATTTAAATTATTTGATATATATATATTTTATTATTATTTTCAAAATAATATTATTATTTTTCAAAGTAATACTATTTTTTATTATTATTTTATTATAATTATTATTAATTAATTAATTTTATTATTAATTTTATTATTATTAATTAATTAATTAATTTTATTATTATTCACAAAAATATTATTATTATAAAGACATGTTGAACTCATGTCACGTGTAAATTAAACAAAGACAATGAGTAACAAAGACATTATTTGTTACTATGTGAGTCATTGATGACTCATCATTTTAGTACAAAGCATAGAGTATGTGTGTGTATATTTCTCTATCCTATCTGTATTCTGATTGGATAGACGTTACATATACTCTATGATTTTTTCAAAATGCTCGTGGATGAAAAAGTAAATTTTAATTATTATGTTTTTAATTATAATGTTTTTTAGAAATTATGAAATCAATTTATGAATTTTTTATGAAGAATATGTTTTTATGGAGAAAATTATATCAGAAATGGTAATGTTTTTTATTACTTTGTTATTATTATTTTATTTTTTATTATTATTTTTTATTACTTTGAAATAATATTTTGAAATAATATTAATTTGATAATAATAATAGTAATAATAATAATTATAATAAAATAATAATATTACATTGAAAATAATAATAATAATGATAATAATAATAATATAATGATAATAATAATAATAATAATAATAATAATAATAATAATGATAATAATAATAATTTTGATAATAACATCTTTGTTCTAGTGGAGTCCTGAGTCATCGTTCTAATCGTGTGTGATAGTCTTTGTCTTAAAAATAAATGATTGGTCTTTGTTCAAAAGTCATCGATGAGTCATACAAGGGGGGGGGATAGTGCACAAAAAAAATAACTTCTTATTTAAACTATGAGTCATCGATGAGTCTTTGTCTATATGTCTTTGTTTAAATGTATTTATTTAAATATTTGTTTACATGTCATTATTTAAATATTTGATTAAATGTCTTTGTTTAAATATTTGTTTAAATGTATTTATTTAAATATTTGTTTACATGTCATTGTTTAAATATTTGATTAAATGTCTTTGTTTAAAAAATGATGAGTCATACATACTTTAATAATGAGTCAGTTGGCTTTGTTCCAAAAATGACGAGTCATATGACCTTGTTAATAAAAATAGAATGACCTTGATGAGTCATCTTCTTTGTTTAAAAATGATGAGTCATCGGGCAGGATCAACGGTGATGAATCATATGTACTTTAATGATGAGTCATCGTCTTTGTTTAAAAATGATGAGTCATGTGACCTTGTTACTAAAAATAGAATGACCTTGACCTATTTACTAAAAATAGAATGACCTTGATGAGTCATCGATGACGTCATGTGACCTTGTTGCTAAAAATAGAATGACCTTGGCCTAGTTGCCATGGGGAACACCGTTGCTATGGATGAGTCATGCGACCTTGATCTAGTTACCATGGTTGCTATGGGTGAGTCACATGACCTTGATCCAGTTGCCACGGTTGCTATGGATGAGTCATCGATGAGTCATATGTCTTTGTTTTGCGCTGAGTCATCGGGGGGGGGGGTAGTGCAAAAAAATGACAAAAAACGATGAGTCATGGAGCACACTTCTCTCTACTTTACGTCATAATTATATTAATAATGTAACACATTTGATGGACTTGTGTTACTTTTGCCCTTCATATTGAAATGACGTGCATTGTTTATTTATTAAAGGAAATATTTCGGTCTAAAATAGGTTCTATTCATTTCAATGCGAAATATAACTAATCTTTCTCCTTATCTCTTATCGTTTTTTTTTGTTTTCAACTCGATATGCTTCAAAAAATATTAAAATTCAACACAAAAAAAAACTTTTCAAAATTTAACTTTTAAAAGATTTAGAATATAAAAATCGAAATAAATTTTACATTTTTTTAAATCTTTTTGCTTTATGCATTTATTTAATTTAGTTTATTCTGCATTAATTTTGGCTCTGACTGCTTTCGATAAACATTAAAATAACTGATCGATAGCGGAATTATTTATCAAAATATAATTGAAATAAATAACCAACGAAAAACCACCATTAAATATAACATTAAATACAACTATCTGTTTTGTCCATTTTGTTCTTTATTTTAAGATTTACTAATAGAAATCAAATGTAAAATTTTAAAGTATCTTTTTGAAACAGAAAAGTGTTGCTAAACAGCAGCGCTATAATTAAACAAAAAGATTATTCATTGAAATAAAATAGGTTTGTATAAAAAAAGAAGTACCCCATAGGACAACTGAATACAAAATACATCATTAGAAAAGAGTTCAAATGTACCCCCTTCTATTTTTATAGATTATAATCAAATTTTCACCAAGATTAACAGATTACTAGAAATAAAAAAAAACTATATTTGTTGATTTAATACATCAGTTAATAATTACGGTTATTCTAGGTAAATCTGGACAAAGTTCCTTTGGGAATTGACAAAGAAAGTTGGGTATTAAGAGATAATTCAACAATATGGCATAATAGTGAACAGATAACGAAACTTGACAACATTATGGTGCAAGAGGGAGACATTATAGGAATCAGTTATGATCATGTCGAAATGTGCTTTTATATCAATGGTAAAAATTCTGGAATAAGCATTCGAGGCATGAGAGGCTCACTTTATCCCACAGTATATGTGGATGATGGTGCTATCATAGATGTTGAATTTATTCGTTTTATTCACGATCCCCCATACGGTTTCTCTGAGATTCTTTTTGAAAAACATTTGCTCTAGTGAATTATTTTCATGTTCCCTTGTGTTGTGCATTCCTTGTGTATTATAGCGAAATTTATATGTGATCTAATTATTAATATTATTATTATTATTTTATTATTATTATTATTATTATTATTATTATTATTATTATTATTATTATTATTATTATTATTATTATTTTATTATTATTAATTTATTATTTTATTATTATTAATTTATTATTTTATTATTATTTATTTATTAATTTTATTATTATTTTATTATTATTTTATTATTACTATTAATATTATTATTATTATTATTATTATTATTATTATTATTATTTTATTATTATTATTATTATTTTATTATTATTAATTTATTATTTTATTATTATAATTTATTATTTTATTATTATTTATTTATTAATTTTATTATTATTTTATTATTATTTTATTATTACTATTAATATTATTATTATTATTATTATTATTATTATTATTATTATTATTATCATTATTATTATTATTATTAATTTATTATTTTATTATTATTTATTTATTAATTTTATTATTATTATTTTATTATTATTATTATTATTATTATTATTATTATTATTATTATTACCATTATTATTATTATTATTATTATTATTAATTTATTATTTTATTATTATTAATTTATTATTTTATTATTATTTATTTATTATTTTATTATTATTTATTTATTAATTTTATTATTATTATTTTATTATTATTTTATTATTACTATTAATATTATTATTATTATTATTATTATTATTATTATCATTATTATTATTATTATTATTTTATTATTATTAATTTATTATTTTATTATTATTATTAATTTATTATTTTTATTTTTAATATTATAATATTACATAGCAGATGCTTTGTTTATTCAATTTATTTGTTAACAAGAAATTAGTTCGATTTGACTGCTTAGTGTTCGTTTTGTAATAAATTATTTTGCTATTATTTTACAAATAATTTGTTTTGATCTTACTGAAATTAGAACATTGCAATTTGCCCATGTGTATGATTGGGATGATTATATATTGAAATGATTGAATGCTATACCAGATATAGGAAGGGTTGAGTTCCTCTTGGGCTGATCGCATCTAAATAATATTATATGAAATTTTAATTTAGAATTAGCTCCACAAATCCACGAATTATAATTATTATATTCAATATTAAATATTGAATTACAATTAATTAAAATTGTATTGATTTATTATAATATTAAAATTATATTATTTATATGATTTCTTCTTCACTAAATTCAAATTTATTTTTACTGTTAATTATAAATATAAGAGTTATTGCTTCTTTAAATTTGTATTTAAACCCCTGTAATAATTGAGAAATTCGAATTGAGAAACCATATAATATAAGAGGAACAAGGGTATGTAGGTTTTATTCTTCAATATGAAATGCATTGTGACATACTTTCTGCATCGATACAAAGAGACACTTGAAGACAATTCGGGCTTTAATTTTTACAACCTGTTGCAAATCATCATTATTTTGGTAAATTTTCTCACACCAATGTTTCATATTCATGCATGAATAGATAAAAGTCTTTTGTCGCAAGATCGGAGTTGTAAAGAGTGTAATCTGAGAGAACAAACAAAGCCGAAAATTCGAGATCTTGTTTTAATTTGTCAGAAATACATAGCATGGATATCGCACCAAGTCGAATCAAAATTTATGATTATATACCAAATAACATAAAGTAAAGTACACAACACATTGCGGATAAATACACATAGGTCCGGTTGATATCGAATCAATCGAGTTGTAGACAAATGGATGAGAATTGGTGGAATAGTTGCAATCAATGTGCATAAGACCTCTACTCTACGTCCGATGAACTATCCCACTACCCGGACATTTGAACATCAGATTGTGTCAGTCGATTAATGACCACTGGTCGTCGACCACTCGAAGTACCTGAGTCACAGTAATGGCTAGAAATAAACTAAAATAATAATGAAGGTGCTTAATGAAGAGTTATTGACAAATCTATCAGTATCCCTAGAATATTTAAACAGCACACCCCTAAGCGCCAAGACCACCACTGTTACCGAACTTTTGTGGATTGCAGGTTTACCGCGGAGGAGCCATATAAGGAGACCAAGTGCCTTTCGGCCACTATGTCTGTATTTGTCCACGAGGTTGCTTTAGTTGCTCCAGTTTTGTTGCAGAATTATGTTCAGTTGTTAATCTGATGAGTGTATAAAAAATAAATGTTGAGTCCTTGTCTGCTGAAAATTATTTTTGGATAGTTAGGGTGATTGTATGAGTATATACGCTAGAATTTATTACAGATTATTATTATCATAAAATTTTAATTTTTACAAAAACCCTTTTTCGGAAACAATCAAATTACTTTAATTAAGGAAAGGTTCGGGCTGAAATTGGGCAGAAAATACTTCTTTCTTTTCTGATATGTCAATTTTAATCTTTAGTTTCTTATCAATCATTTTCCAATTCTTTTCTGAATTAATTCTTCTTCTTCTAAAGGTTTTTGTGCTTGAAATTTTATTATTATTATTTATCGATTTTTTATTTCTGCTTATAGTAAATCGGTTGACAACTTACTATGGGGAATAGATTTTTAAAATGCAATTTTTGGGAATTAGTAATAATAATAATAACAATAATAAACATAATAATAATTATATATGCGAAACGTTTCAATAACGATAGTAATAATAATCCTAACCCAACATTACATTGTTGTAAGTGGGATTTATTCGCAGTTCTTTTTCAGCCAAATCCTTACAGATTGTACTACTTTGATCCCAAAAAACTGTCAACATCAAGGACTTTTGATTACATGTTTCAGATCTAATCTTCCCGGAATATGTTTCTCCGGGGAGTCTCCCATTCAATGGACTCACGCTTGTATTGGGAACATATTATCATAAAGGGGTTTTATCCACAGTATTGATATTTCTGAGGAATTTGTTACCACATTCATCGAAAATGAGAAGGTAAATGGAAAGAAATGGATTAACGTCAAATTATGACCAAAACTTTTTCCCAATGAAACATTTTCACACTGTTAATTTCCATCATCTGTTCAATCCCGGTGGTTTGGGGATTACTTAAATTTTAATTAAAGTGAATCTAAATAACTGATAATAAATTGACAACTAAAAAAACACAACAAATAAAATTAACAAAAATATAAGCCATAAATATATATATATATATATATATATATATATATATATATATATCTATATATATATATATATATATATATATATATATATATATATATATATATATATATATATATATATATATATATTATATATACTATATATATATATATATATATATATATATATATATATATATATATATATATATATATATATATATATATATATATATATATATATATATATATATTAATATTATTATTATTATAATTATTATTATTATTATTATTATTATTATTATTATTATTATTATTATTATTATTATTATTATTATTATTATTATTATTATTATTATTATTATTATTATTTGTTTCCGTCGATTTTGGCGTTTTTTTCGCGTCTGTGCGCGCGTTATTATCAGACTGCTATTCGGAATAGTGTGCGCACACAGACGCAAAGAGTTAGTAAATTTTATTTTTTGTGTTGATGGTGATTAATTAGTTTAGAATTGAATTGATTTTGTTTGGTAGAGTTGTGTTCTGTAAGTTAAAAAGTGATGTTGTTTTAAAAAGTAGAATTTTGGATGTTTTTTAAAATGGAGAATTTTCCAGTGGATCTATTCTCAATAACTGATGCATTCGAAAGAAGGTTTGACGTAAATTCTCGTGTCATTGGTACTCTTTTTGGGATATTCAATTGTGAATTTCCATTGAGATGATCTGACAAAATCTTTATTTATTAATTCCATTGAAGGAAATGAATTGACACATGATCATGATGTACATTCTTACAAATATAAAGTAGAAATTCAAAATATACTCAACAAGTTTCGTTCATGTGATTTCCCCAAATCTGACAACTTCAAAATGAAAAACTCTTGTACATTTTCTAGTTTTATCCAAGATTTAGAGAATCTTAAAGAATCAGAGCCGTTATGGAAGTATTCAATGAACATCCCACTGCCTAATATCACAATGAAAGATAAGTCTACAAATTTACAAAGTAAAATCAAAATAATATTTCGATTGGAAAACAAAATGAAAATTATTTATGTGATATGAAATATGAAAAACTAAAAGTAATGAAGCTGTTTGTCCCTATTGAAGTTCAAAGAATTGCTCATGAATCTGAAAGATACGCTTTGGATTTAATGAAAGAAGGATTACGAAATAAACAAAGGCACGTGTATATGAAACCTGATTTGTCTCGATTGATAATTGTAAGTAGTGATGTTCTTAAAATGATAACAGTTGTGTTGGATTATGTTTCAAAAGTCAATAAATACATTTTTGGAGTTCTTCCGAGTAATTATGTTAGACAGAAACAATTATTGTTATTATTATTATTATTATTATTATTATTATTATTATTATTATTATTATTATTATTATTATTATTATTATTATTATTATTATTATCCTTAATATTTTATTATTATTTTATTATTATCTAAAAACTCATGGTAATGTATGTATTTACTAATTACTGTATACTTTAACTGAATTTAATACTTTAACTGTAACATATATAATAATTGAATTGAGGTATAAAATAATTTAATCATAATGTAAAATTAACATTACTAAAATAATAAAATTATAAAAATGTATACAAAAGTTGAAATACAATAAAAAAAATAATCTGAAGGTCAATTGTGATTAATAAGTTCAACTGGAATGTTTACGACAACAATTAAGTATCATTTAAACAAATTAATCAAATTTTCAGAGTATTCAATCTAGTTCCCATTATTCTTCTCGGCACAAACGAAATTGGGTTTCTGAACTGTTCCTTACTTTGGATCTTTGTTGCTGGAACGGTAGTGTAATTGAATTCAGGAATTAGTTTGATTCAATTTTATATCAATTACGCAAAAATAATCAGAGCAACGCTTAATAAATATTTAATTCTGCTAATCTTATCGAATTTCTGCTGTAAAACATTTTGATACTGTAATTTGGCCTAGTCTCGCCAGGTTCAAATACCAATATTTCCGGTATTAGTGACCAATACCAAATAGAGGTATTTGAAATTTACGGTATTTTCCAAGTCCTAGTTGGCATACAACCACATGGATAGTTCATAACCTTACTCTGTCAATAGTTTGTTTTTGGTATTGCTGCTTAACACGACAGTTTATTTATATTTGCTACGAAAAAGCGAAAATTATACAGCCATCCATTTAGTTTGTTTCTATTGCAACAGTTTTCATTCACACCCGCAATAATAAAATTTTAAATTTTAAAACGACATAAAAAGAAACTAAATTAATCACATAAATAAAAATTATTGTTGTAAAAATCAGAGTTAATATTTGGTGCAAAAGAACTTCAAGATAAAGATTTGAAAATGATTTAGTTATTTTAGTTTAGCATTTGACCTTTTGCCCTTAATTTGTCAGCTTCATTCTAAATTCAGAACCCCACTGAAACTAGGAGGCGGAGAATTGGCATTTCCTGAGGTGACGCATTTTGCCGTTGGTGACATGGAAAATATGGTTCAAATGTTGTTCAAATTGACATTTTCATTAAATTTATTTTGTCGTAGCAATCATGTCGAGAATTAAGTTTTTTGGTAACACTCCATTTTTTTATTTTCGAATTTGTATTCAAATATAATCCTAATGACTTCTCGTACCAATTTCTGGCAAAAAAATTATGATTATGATTAATTTGACTATAATATTAATAATAATAATAATAATAATAATAATAATAATAATAATATAATAATAATAATAATAATAATAATAATAATAATAATAATAATAATAATAATAATAATAATAAAGTATAAATTGATGATTTCTTGGTAGCAGCATTTATTATTTAAAACAATAAAATTATAATTTAAACCTTTTGATGCAAAACAATGTATTTAATGAAATAATTTTCGACTATAATTCGAGATTGACAAGGACTATCGTATAGTCGAAATTTCTTTCATTGAATACATTATTTGCAGCAAAAGGCTTAAATTATCATTTTATTGTTTTAAATAATAATAATAATAATAATAATAATAATAATAATAATAATAATAATAATAATAATAATAATAATAATAATAATAATAATAATAATAATAAACAGTAAAATATATGATAAGCATTTGTTGCAAATTTCAAGTTAATTCAAAACATAAAATGAGAAGTTTCGACTATAAAATAGTTCTCTTCAACTTATGTCGATGACAATGAACCTAGATGAAGATAAGCGAGTTGACATGCATTAATCCACGGAAACATCATATAAATGGAATAAAAATAAAATAAAAGTTAACTTTCATTGGATAGAAATAAACAAATATTTAAATGAAGAGAAATTTTCCTATAATTTGAAATTACATGTTGAATTTTCATTGTGCTTACCGGGTATTAATAATTTGGAAGGGTATTTTCAATTATTAATGATTTCTGGAGTAGTAACAAATCGAGATTTAACACAGAAACCTTCAGTGAAGGTGAACCTCCAGTATAAATATGAAGGCTTTAGTAAAAATACATTATTGAAAACATTTGTTCAAATGAAAAATATTATTATATAGAAGAAAAAAGATTGGAATAAAGTTTTATTTACTTTAATTATTTTTTTGTATTGCTTTCGGGTTAAAATAATTTGGCCACTTTAATTATCTGAAAATAAGAATAAATGAATTCCTTACTTTTAATTATAATAAATGATTTTTGGAAAAGCCTCTCACTGTCAATCGCATGTTTGAGATGTATATTTGGGAAATCTTATTGAAGGAATGGAGCTCCTACCGAATTCTGTTTTGCATAAATATTTTGCTATCAGTTTGCTTATTAAATGTAACAATTTAAAACATAAAATTAATTTTTCATATTTATTGAAGTATATATAAAATAATTTCTATGCTAAAAATAAAAGGATATTCCATAATTTCCACAATTCACAAAGATTTCATAAAGCCCAAAAACTCAAATAAAATCTTCAAAATAAAATTTAATAACATAAAAATTTGACGAATTTTATATTTTAAATATTTCTTAATAACCCGTTGTGAAAGCTTTTTTACACAAAAGAAAAAATACCCAGTCAATCAAATCTGCACGGTAAAGATAAAGCTTCTTTTGGGATAAATTTAGCTTCCTTCACCTTATGATTTCCTAACCTATTCCTCATATAACTGCCAATTCATTTATGTGCGGTTCCCCAACATTTAAAATCTTTTCCATTAACATTGCTATTATTTTTGTTTTAATTATTAAATTAATTATTTTAATTATTTTTAATTATTTGCTCTCACATATTTCACTATAAATGTATTTGTTTAACATTTATTTAATATATTTAAATAATATTAAAAAATTTAATATATTATTATTCTAAATGGTTGTTTCACCTAGGTTTTAATTTCGCATTGATAAGCTAGTGAAACCTTTTCATAAATATTTGATATAATTTCTGTTTCCTAATTTCAAGTTGAAATGACTTCCAATTGTTGTTTATGTAAATAATTGTTTACTCATTCCAAATTAGCACATACATTTCAACAATAAGTGAGAAATACCTTAAATGACCTCTTGGGATAAGATCTGGTTGGAATAAAATTAATTGTCATATAATAAAGATAAAATTAAAATCATTAATAATAATAATAATAATAATAATAATAATAATAATAATAATAATAATAATAATAATAATAATAATAATAATAATAATAATAATAATAATATTGATGAGTTGCTTTTAAAACAAAATTTTATTTTACTGATATTTCGGAGGAAATATATTTGATGGGACATCGTGATTATAATGTGAATTGAATGGTGAATCAGCAATCTCAATTAAATCTAAACTGCATTCAAACAAACAAATAAATAAATAATAACTGATTAAATGTAATTTCCTTAATCGATCGCTGGTGTCAGTTTTAAGACTAAATAAGTTCTACTTTCTAAAAATGATTCTCTAAAGGGAACTGTGATTCTATTGGCTGGCAATTCTATGCCTATGCCTCGGTGATGCTATCTGCAATTCTGGGAATGAGTCATCATTGATTTTTTTTGGGACAAGAATAACTCGCCTTCCCAACGTGTAAATATGCCAGTGGCTGTGTGTCGACTTGCTTGTTGTTGTTATAAGCCTTTTACTCATCATTTTTGACATTCAATTTTCATCGCCATTTAAATGGGGAAAGTACTTATTTATGAAAGTTTCGGTTTCACAATAGATAAGTTTGAAAATATTTCCCCATTATTATGTCAAATTTTCAATTTTTTGAAATTATGGAATTCATATTTTGTACTTATTGTTTTTGGTTGATTTAATAATTTTGCATGTCAAAGCTTCCTAGGCTGTTTTCTTTTGACGATTTCAAATCACCTGGAAACCCTAATAATCTTGATTTGTAAGTGAGGAATCAAATTTCGATTTCTATTCAGTAGTCATACAAGCTCGCATTCATTAAAACAAACATTTTGGAAGAAATGTATTGCATGCTCTCTTTTGACAAATATGATGTTTTTTATAATGATTAAGGAGTTTTCATATTCACACGCAAGTCTAACTTAGCCTTTATACTAGCTGCGTTCCCACACAAAAAAAGAAACCAATTCATTGAAACTCAGCTTATAGAGAATTGCAACATCTATTTTTCTTTTTACTTTTCATTTATATTTTTTAAATAAAATTAATTTAATTTTTGTAAATAATTAAATAATGAAAATAATGATAATAATAATAATAATAATAATAATAATAATAATAATAATAATAATAATAATAATAATAATAATAATAATAATAATAATAATAATAATAATAATAATAATAATAATAATAATAATAATAATAATAATAATAATAATAATAATAATAATAATAATGAAAATAATAATAATAATAATAATAATAATAATAATAATAATAATAATAATAATAATAATAATAATAATAATAATAATAATAATAATTATTATTATTATTATTATTATTTCAGAAGTAGATAAATTTTGTGGTACAAGGAATCAAACCATATATGGTTTATATGTTTTCTCTATTGAAGCATTCGAGGACATCCGTACAACAACTACACGACATTTGGAAAGGAAGAGTTACCTTGGAAGAATGTAAATCTCTCAAAGAAAAGTACTTATATCCAGAAGAAACTGAAAAAGCCAAGAATCTAGTTTTGGAGCATGGCCACACAATTGGGGATCTATAATGTTAAGTCTTTAAAAATAATAAATTTGAATCGTTCCTACTTTCCATTAAAAGGTCGAATAGTTACAGTTTTTTCATGAAAAATAATTTTACCATCATGCTCTATAGTTAAAGTTATTATTTTGGCATGGTTTCTCAAGTTTTGAGGGTATGGCTACTATACAGATCAAATATTTGATGAAAAATAAGATTTAACCACAAATTTGGTGTTAAAGTTCTTGATCTACCATGCTCTGGCTCTGATATTGTTGGTAATGTTGAAACGAATGAAAATATTTTATAATATACGACTTTTTGAAAGTTTCACTACCACCATCATTTATGCGTAAAAACTCCTTTTCTCTCTTCTTTTCTAAAAATATTTTGAAAAAGTATGTTGTATCTTCAATGTTTTATAAAGGGAACTGATCTGTCTCGAAAAAGAAAATCTTTTAGTAGGACCAAATATTTCGAAAAAAACGATGACTCGATTTCGTTGTTTAGGCGATCATGTCGACATTATTATATAAAAGGCAGTGAGAAAATTCCTGAGTATCAACAAACATCGATATATTACTGATTTATAGTCTTCAAGCTCTCATTTTGATAAATTCAATATAAATTAAATGAATAATAAAATATTTCACACTGGTTATGTATGAAATGGGATCAAATGGATTTTACACATGTACATGAAGTCTGATAAGTATCAATGTCATTACTATCCTTAGAATAAAGAAATACTGATGTCAGAAAATGTGAGCAAACTTATATCGAATGGTCCAATTCGGACATGGAATATGGGGCAAAAGAAGCTCCTTCATATTAATGAATTCGATATTTTGCATTGATAGAAACATGCTAACAAATAGATGAAATATTCTCAAAAAGAAAAAGTAAACAAAATAAACAAAACAATAATAAAATGTATTATATAAAACTGCCTAGAGGCCAAAATTTAAACAATAAAACAGTATAAAATATTTAACCGCATAGTAAAAATACAACAAGCGAACTTTATGGGCTCCCTTATCAGGCCGAGAACTACACAAAAAACAACTAAACAACAACAATTCAAATAAACAAATCAAAAAACAATTTCAGTAAGATATCACAACATCGAAAATAATAATAAATTTTTTTTAAATGAAATATTTTCTTTTATATCGAAATCGAAATAAAATCAGGATAATATTAATAATAAATAATAAAAATAAATAATAAATAATAAAAATAAATAATAAAAATAAATAATAATAAATAATAAAAATAAATAATAAATAATAAATAATAAAAATAAATAATAAATAATAAATAATAAAAATAAATAATAATAAATAATAAATAATAAATAATAAATAATAAATAATATATATAATTATTCATGACAGAAAGCAATCTAAATCTATTAAAAATCAGAAAAGTTAATTTCAAAGCTACTAGAATCGAAATTGTAAAAGGTAAAGATCAAAATCTACGAGTAAAATCTACAAATGATAGAGATAATCAGTGAAGGCACTCGCCCCGGTTAAATGGACCAATCAGCATCATCACTCCCATCGCTTCTAATCACGAAGCGAGGAAATCGCGTTGAAATATTTGCATAAATGTCTAAAAACAATTTCATTCACAACTAAAATGATATGGAGAATATATATATATATATATATATATATATATATATATATATATATATATATCTATATATATATATATATATATATATATATATATATATATATATATATATATATATATATATATATATTTTGCATGAGTTCTGAAGCGGCCGGAACAATAAATATTCCTTGGCTATTATTATATTATAACTATGGGAGATTTGTAGGAGATGTTTTGGATTCATGAGGAGAGATTGTGGTAATTGCGACAGGAATATTTTGTAGGTGAAATCGGGGGGTCAGTTGAGCTAATTGATTGAACTGGGAATTTAGAGAGACCAAATTGTTGATGAATCGCAGCAGATTTCAATGAATATAGTCTACTATATTGTGATAACAACGGACTATTGTTGATCCGATTCGGATTGAGCTTGTCTAATTTGATCTGAGGATGATTCTGAGGTTTCAAGGTAACAAGCAGATTCGGTATTCGTGATTTGTTGAAAGATTGCTTGATAACAGATTTAGTTGAGGAAATAGATTTACATAATGACTGATAAATACAACTAGGCCATGAATGAGAATGGTGTAAGGGATTCAGTTTGAGAGTTTCATTGAAATTCGGATGCTTGCACTGTTTGATCATGGTGCACGAATGAAACAGTTTGCTCTCCTTGTTCGATGCAAGCAATTTGCATTTCAAAAAGCAAGACAAAGGTCGAAGAGTTTCAGTGCTACTGTCGGAAAAGGGACTGTTGTCGTAACTGTTAATCGGTTCCTGTTGATTGGATTCTAATTCAATCGGCTCCAGCTTTGGAGTGAGGGATTTTAATCGTTTCTTTTGATAAATTTGGGTTGCGTGAATTTGAAGATCATTAAAAGATGAATACGAGCTATCATTGAAATCCTCACTGATTTGAGTGACATCCGATGTCCGACTTACCGTAGAGATTTGTGACATCCGTTTCGACTGATTTATCCTTAAAAAAAAATTATTTTAGAAAAAATAATGAATTTTGCAAAGGGAATTTTTGAATTATTGATAAGAATTGAATATTAGAATGTATTTCTATGGCAGGTTTAGTGTTAGACTGGCGTGGATTGAGTATTTAATATATCCATTTAAATTAACTAAAGATTCAAAATTCAAATATTTATTTTAATTCACAATATTCAAACAAGAGGATTATTTTACGCCAACAATATTTTGAGCAAGAAAACATTATTCTACAATCATTCTATTCATTTAAATTATATAATTATATTATAATTATATTTACATACCATACTTGTTATATTCTAATTAATTAATGCACAATATAATTTAATTAGTTATTCAAGTTCGTATCATCATTCAGCTAATGAACAAATTGAACCTCAATTTAAAACTAAAAGAAAGATCGGACAAAGACTTGGACGAAATACTTTCTGAAGTTGAATTTATGTTGAATGTGACAATTCAGAAAACTACTCAGTTGAGTCCTGCACAAATTATTTTTGGGAAAAAGATTGCCAAAGAACGGCATGAAAATGACGAAAGCCTTTTGCTGCAAATAATAATAATCATAATAATAATAATAATAATAATAATCATAATAATAAAATAATAATAATCATAATCATAATCGAAAATTCTTTCATTAAATACATTATTTGCAGCAAAAGGCTTAAATTATCATTTTATTGTTTTAAATAATAATAATAATAATAATAATAATAATAATAATAATAATAATAATAATAATAATAATAATAATAATAATAATAATAATAATAATAATAATAATAATAATAATAATAATAAAGCAAAATAATAATATATAAACCCCATATCAATTAAATTGTTTTTATAAACAATCAATAAATAATTATATAATATTTACTGAATTTTTCTCTATATAACGGAAAACATATTTTTAGAGAAAAATTTAATTAATTATATTTGAAATTCTCGAAATTTATTGGTAGGAATTGTGACAATTAACTTTCATTGGGAACAATTTATCCAGACAGCTTGATGTGGCTTACTGAATCAGATGGGGGAGATAATCACAGTTGTTGATGAGGGGCCATTCAGAATTTTCTGATGGAAGTCTTCAACAAAACGACAGCCATGTCAATGCGAGCCAACAATTCCCATTAAAATTTCAATTATATTAGGTAAATCAGTGAAATTCCCGTATGTTCACCACGAATAAATGGCGCCTACGTATGATATAAACTGCAAATTTATGATAGAACTCATTTTATTTATGAATCCCAGAACTCAACAATTTATGAAATGAAAATCAGCCTTTGGGATATAATTCATTGTTTGAATATATTAAGAATAGAAACCATTTTTGGTACTAAGCCGTATATCGCCGCTTCCGGTAACCCATATAAGGATAAAATAATTTATACTAATTTCATGCCCCTTCCCCAATCTTTAACATCAAGATAATATATAATATAAATTTATAATATAAATCTACAAATTTTACCCATTGGAGGGGGGTGATCCTTATTGGCGCTGTATATGACATTCTGAATTTTGATTTATTAATCAAATCAATTCTATGATTATGAGTTGCGGCCGTGCAACAAATATTATAAAAAGGTCAAGGCATTAAAAATGTAGAAAAATATTTTTATAAAGATATAGGTAAAAAGAAATTTAAATAAAAATTCCAAAAAAAGTAATTAAATTAGTTATAAATTAAAAATAATTAATGCTTGTCTATCTTTATCTATGAAATAAAAAGGGCAAACTGCTATTTTCATTCCCAAATTCACCATTTTCTTTATTAATTAATTGTCATAATTTTTTTTGCTTTTCGAAACACTATTGAATTTTTTTTATTTTTTCTTTTCTTTTAATGCAATTTCTATAATCTATTTAAATATAGTTTTATGTTTATTTCTGTTTTGGAAACAGTCTAAACTTTGGACAGGGCCACATCCGGCCCGCTTGCCGTAGATTGCCGATCCCTGGTCTAAAGCAAACACTGACTTTTAGAAGATTTTGTATTTATTAAAAACTTGACAATGAATCAGTAAATATATAATAAAACATCGATATCTTCACTGATTCATAGTCAATTTTTTAATAAATACAATGTCAATTGAAAGGAAATCAGAGGTGAAAATTGAAATAAGTTTTAAGAAGATTGTTTAATAGTAATAACACTTACACCAATGGTTCCCAAGGCGCCTTAGAGGAGAATTTACACTTTATATGGGGAATATTTTAAGAAATTTGACAGGTTTTTCTTTTACTCTTTTTGGAGTCCAAGTAAAATTTATGGATTTTATTAGAAGGATACAGAAAACCTCGGTTTCCGTCGTTGATTAGTTTTCGTGTTTTCAAAGTTTCGTCGTGATATTTCTATATGTATTGCATAAATTTATATAAAGGAAATTTTCACTTTATTTCAGTTAGTCAAATTTTTAAGTAAACTTAAAAACAAATTTAAGCAACACATTTCAAATAATGATCCTGATAAAAATCAAAGTATAAAAGTAACAAGATCTGTGGCCCTATCAATTGTTACAAAGCAATTTTTTTCAAATATTGTATTAAAATAAACTTATACAAATATATTATAACAAACACTAAATAATGGCATCGATTCGAATATAACTATATATATATATATATAGTAATCAGTAATATAGTAAATATATATGATAGTAATCAGTAGTAACTTGAGAACGGAGATGACGGATATTGATTACTATTAGTAAACATAATTTTGTGAAAAATCTATTGAAATGCTGTTCAATTTATGATTTTTTAGCAAAATTATAATTAAATAAAACAATGAATTAGTTTGTTTAAAAAAGAGCAATTTAGATTGATTTAGTTTGAATTTCAATTCTACCTTACGATGTGAGTGAGTTTGTCGAAATATATATATATATATATATATTGGATTTGGCTTTTTTGTTATATTATACAAATATATAGGAAAAATTATTTCACTTTGCATCGTGTTTCTCTGGTCTCAATTAACGTCACAAATCGAGGGGTTGGTGTATATTAAGCTACTCCTGAAAGGAGAATTCTCCAAATAGCTTTAGGACATTTAACAAAAAACTCACTACTTGTTTCTGATTTCCATTCAGAATTCGACGGGAGATTTCTTTTTTCATTTTTTTCCTTTTTTCGGGGAATGTAATTTTCATAGATAACCATTAAAAATAAATATTATTTATTTTAATTTCAAAAACAAATATTCTATTAGAGTTTCACATTTCCTAGCAAATTTTTTCCATGTCGTTGGTATTTTTATCAAGGTTTCAATAGCAAGCCAGAATGCAAAATATCCCCTATAGTAATTTTCCTAAAACTGTTTTCACAGTAAAATCGAATACTTTCTGTCATTATTAGGACAACCTACGGAATCTCAATTTATACAAAGTATTTCACAATTGTATGTCAACAATTCAGTAGTAGACTCTACGATGTAAAATTTTGTAAAAAATTAATAAAATTAATAAAGGAAAAGGAAATTAAAAAATGATTAGTTGTTCACTTCATACACGATCGGTCCAAGCCAGTCCAGGTTGTCCACATGTTCAATTTTTCCGTTTGTATTCATTTATCACATATAAATAGTTCTCAATGCTTTTCATTTTCATTATTCCTCTATTTCTGCGACTCCTCAAGGGATCGGTGTTTCCTTACACCTGTTATCTATAAGTTTGAAATTTTACGATTTCTCTGACCCAATCTCAACTTGAATGGATTAATTAAATTCCCAGATTTTCACATCACATCCACATAATAATTTGGGCGTCAAAAAATACCATTAAGATTCCCAACTATTGAATTTCTCTCGCGAGAATAATTATTTGTTTCCTCCATCCAGGGAGATTGACATAATTGATGGCCTTTCTCTCTCAACCGATGTCAATGTGCAGATTCCACAGAAAACAATGGGAAAAGTTCAATTAGCTAATTATCGCCATTCTATATTTTACTGTTATAGCACGCTATTGTTCCGTTTTGTTTACGAATCTGCATTATTTTCTCTTTCATTGAAATTTATTTATTATCCCGACCATTTTTATCAAAAATATAAGTGATTGAATATTTTTAATAATGTACTCTTAAAAGCTATTTTTAAAAATAACAATAATAATAACAATAATAATAATAATAATAATAATAATAATAATAATAATAATAATAATAATAATAATAATAATAATAATAATAATAATAATAATAATAATAATAATAATAATAATAATAATAATAATAATAATAATAATAATAATAATAATAATAATAATAATAATAATAATAATAATAATAATAATAATAATAATAATGTTAGACTGCGTGGATCGAGTACTAATTTTATCCATTTAAATTAACTAAAGATTCGAAATTTATTTTTTATTCACAATATTCAAACAAGAGGATTATTTTACGCCAACAATATTTGAGCACGAAAACATAATTCTCAATCATTCTTTTAATTTAAATTATATAATTATATTATAATTATACTTGCGTTTAAATTATTAATATAATATTTACAATTATTATTTACATACCATACTTATTATATTCTAAATTAACTAATACGTAATATTTAAATTAGTTAATTAATTAAGTTAAGCTTTATTTAACTTATTCCTTACAAATAATAATAAGAATGACAATAATAATAATAATAATAATAATAATAATAATAATAATAATAATAATAATAATAATAATAATAATAATAATAATAATAATAATAATAATAATAATAATAATAATAATAATAATAATAATAATAATAATAATAATAATAATAATAATAATATTAATAATAATAAATCTATTATATGTATTTAATTTATCCTTGAAACACGAGTGCTTTCTTGAAATACTTTATTGTTAGGAAAAGATTTAACAACAATTTATGAAAGAACATTTATTTTCCTAAATATTTCAGAACAAAATTTATTTTCTTCAGTGACATCAGAATCATTTATACTCTCTGCTAATAAATCTCTCTGTTAGAAAATGTAATAACTAAATATTTGTAAAATTCAAAACAAATAACAAATTAAAATTCCTTAATAAATTAATAAATAATTTAAGAATTTACTATTTATTTAAACCTCAAAAATTCCTTAATTTTACAAAGAAATTTTGTTATTGATAGGGACAAAATTGTAACGCAATTTGCAATTTTGCTATAATATTATCTTGCTACCTCGGAGAATTTCAGTAAAGTCTTACAAATCAAGGAATCGGTAGATGGTTAAAATAAAAAAGTTTCAGTTCATAAATCATGGAAATTGTATAAACAAAGTTTGTTATTTAACAACAGCATTACATCATTTAGACCTGAGTTTCCAGTTGGACCGTGAAGGTGGGGAAACGATTCAATATAATAATGTAATAGATCAAATATGATTGGTTAGTAGAGAAATTACTATAAATGTATATGGACATTGTTCAATATGTCTTTGGCTTAATATATAATTAAATATATAATAACTTAGTCATTTTAAATTTTGTAATAGTTAAACATTGTAATTAGACTGCCACTCTCGTTGGAAAAAAATATTTTTTTAAAAACTTTAAAAGAAGTGAAGTAAGGTGTTAGAGAGAGAAAGGTAATCTTAAAATTTTGTAATATAAATAAAATTTCAATATTGTTGATATTTAGTTATTGCGTACTGATTCGAGTCAAATAAATGATAATAATAAATAATAATAAATAATAAACCCAATAATATATTGTCTGAGATATATACTAAATATTACATAAATTGATGGATTTGTGTATCCCTTGTGAATATTTATGAATTATACCCACTCAATTTTATTTTAATGGTTTATTTTGATAAAAGTCCACAAGTATCCGAATTGTCGAGCACAAATTGTGCATATCTTACCCTCCCCCCCCCCTCATTGGAACTAGGAAGACTTACATTTATATAAAATCATTCAAAAATAAAATATTGTATTAAACATTCATTTTAATGTCGGTATTTGTGGAATGTCATAATTAAAACAAACAAATTTCAATCAGCTATTTTTAGATTAAAAATTTAAAAGAATGTATTTGAGGAATTTTTTTATTGATGCATTTTTTGTTTGAATGCGTGACTCATTTCATTTAAACAATTATTCTATGAACTTTTACTCCGATGAATGTTAAATAGAAATGAGTCAGATTGGGTCAGAGCTAGTAAATGGGAAACATTTATTCATAGGGATTATTTATACATTATTAATTATATATTGACGACAGAGAATAAGAATCAATCGCATTGTTGTGTCGGTGCACATTTGTCACGCCCATGATTCATGTGCAAAGGAAAATATGTGCAAATATTATTCTGGGAGTTATTTAATTGATTATATTTTATTGAATTTTTTCAAATAAAAAATTTACACTAACAATTTATTGGCTAATCAGAATCCAAATTTTCTTCTTTTATTTTCTTTGTTTTAATTGGCTCTATTAAATTTAAATTTATAAAAATATTTGCTTAATGACTATATTTTGGTTTGAGAGGGAGCTTACTTGCAGCTGGAACTGCTCTTTCATCATTAATGGAATGATTATTTAATCACTTTCTAATATGAATATGACAAATAATAATTTTGTTTTAATGTATTAGATGGGAAATTTTATTTATTTGATAATTGGTAGGCAATTTCCATTTTTTATCAAATAATAAAAAAACGAGGAGGGATTAGCGCATGGGTAATGATAATTTTGGAGTCAATATTAATAATGAATTTAAATAATAATTTTAATATTAAACCTCAATATTTTGATAAAAATTCAAAAGTAAATTATTTTCTATACTTTTTACATGATTTCCAAAAACAATTTTTCATTAACAATTTTTTTCAATTTTCACCTCTGATTTCTTTTCAATTGACATTGTATTTATTAAAAAGAGCTTGAAGATATATCAAAATATATCAAATATATCAAAATATATCAATGTCAAATAGTAAATATATCAACAAACATCGATATATTACTGATTCAAGCTGTTTTTAATAAATACAATGGAAAAAATCAGTGGTGAAATTGGAAAAAAAATTCTTATAGTATTATTTTTTATATCTTTACGGATTCATAGTCAATTTTTATTATTATTAATAATATTATTATTATTATTATTATTATTATCTATTATTATTATTATTATCTATTATTATTATTATTATTATTATTATTATTATTATTATTATTATTATTATTATCTATTATTATTAATTTTATTATTTATTATTATTATTATTATTATTATTATTATTATTATTATTATTATTATTATTATTATTATTATTATATATTCACTTGAAAAGGCAGTGCCGAAAATTCGTGAATATCAAATAAACATCGATATATTTACTTATTAGTCATAGTCAAGTTTTTTAATAAATACAAAAAAATATAAATTCATGAATTACAAAAATTAGCGTTTAGTATTATTGCATTATCATATAATCTATGACGTACTCTTGTGATGTAACCCAACTTGTAAATTATATAATATTGGTGCGGCTGATTGATAAACCTACCAACCCGCTGCCAATACACGTTATACAAGCAATTTAATGCATTTACACTTCCATA